>JALPQI010018358.1:0-17930 GCA_025490895.1 Thaumatotibia leucotreta
GTTACATCTTCCGTAGTGTATTTTTCCTTTATCCTCATTCATCATCAACGTCAATATCCTAGTTTTTACGAAATACTATGATATAATTAACACGCACCATGAAATCCATTAGTAACAATAAACGAACCCTTTTATTTTATACAGGGTGTTACACGAGCCACTGAAAACCTTGAACGGGGTGATTTAGTAGGCTATACTGAACAACTTTTACTGTGGGGCCAATCAGTAAATCAAAAAAAAATTGTCTTTTTCCTACATTTTGACCGATCGATCACGACATTTTGTGAGCCAAGAGCCAACATTTTTTTTAAGATTTCTGGGTTAGCTCCATAGTAGAACTTGTTCAGTTTTCAGTGGCTGTTACACGAGCCGTTGTATATAGTATTCATAATGCTTTAATCTGAGATTTTTTCAAAAATTGGTAAGCTGGTAGAGTCAATGATGCTGGGCTGCGACCATATATAACATGAACGTCTAACGCCAGCTCAAAAATGCCCCCAAAACCAATTGTTCAATTGTGCCAAGATGGGCAGGACATAGCACTTTTCGTGACACCGCGCATATCTCGGCGCAGCATCTTTGACAAATAAATGTTTGTTAAATATAGCCAATCAAAACTTTGATGAACCAATCACAACTATTTTTAAATAGCGGTTTAAGTTTTTATAGGTTGATATTCAAATTCATTGCTGTGATGCATTGAACAGGGGGTGACACTTGTCAACTAAAATTCAGGACCGTTTTTGAAAGGCAATTTAGTATGGCGTGCGGCTTCCATGTTTTATTTGTTCGTAGATGCTGGGCAAGATCTACCACATTCCTAAAATGTTTGCGATAATAACATAGGATCTTGTATCCTAACTTACCCCATAATATCTCTTCGTGACACGTAGGTACATATAGGTATATAATGTATTAAATATTAGATGAAAAAGATCCCATGTTTCCTGTAGTCTTCCTATAATGTATTAAATATTAGGTGAAAAAGATCCCATGTTTCCTGTAGTCTTCCTATCCCTACTGTTGGACTACCTACTGGCAATTTCCTTCCCAATAGATTTAGGTACATATTTTTGTCTCATTAACTAATTCTCTAACATAATTACATAAAAGATCCCAATGCCTCGAAGTGTATCCGTAAGGGCCCCACCAATAAGATAAGATAATTAACCCCAAATTATCCTACAGGTAGTGAATATGTACATAGTCATATCAAGGTTAAGGTTAGGTCAAGAAAAAAGTATAAATCCACCCTGATACGAGTAAGACACCCATAGACTTAAAAATCCCAGTACCTACTTCTATTGTCATATAATAACTATGTTACGATTGCCATAATAACAGAGGATCTTGAATCCTAGCTTAGGTCCCATATCATCCCATAGTGAGGGTTGTATTACATATTAGATCAAGAAAAAACACGAATATGCCCTAAAAAATCCTCGACTTCTATTGTCAAAGAATAACTATAACGAATACGATAATACCAGAGTATCTCGTATCCTAGCTTACCCTATATCATCCCATAGAGGCTTGCAATCACATATTAGTTCAAGAAAATTCCATATCCCGTACCCTGTCCTTGTAATAATTCTATTGTTAAATAACCAATCAAGGTTACGGTACCTAACCCAAGAACCTAAAGAGAAATAGTTATTTATTATACAAGGGGGCAAAGTTGTTGTTTAACTGTCGTGCCAATATTGAGACCTGAGCTAGCGAAAGATTCCAAAATTGAGCCACGAGCGTAGCGAGTGGTTCAAAAACTGGAATCTTGAGCATTGCGAAGGTCTCAAGGCACGATAGTTGAACAAACTTTGCCGCCAAGTGTAATACAACTTTTTTCCCCTCACTATCGCGAGGAAATATGATTACAAATCTCATCCAAATGTAAATTAACTTAAAGAAACTATATAAAACTCAATGTCGAAACGTATCGTAGAATAGAATTTGTTATGGAACTTAAATATTGCCAATGGCTTACAAAGTCACATGAGAAACGACCAATTTAACATGTGAGCTCCGATTGCGCATGTTTACTACGGTCATACAGATCCACTTATACTAGGCAGTAGGGGGCTATAGGAATTAGAGAAATGTCAAATTACTTTATTCACAAGTGTGTAAAAAGCGTTTTTACCCGCTCGTATTAAAGGATAAACGAGCGCTTTACGAGCTAGTGAGGGGAAAAGGATAATTCCACCCTGACAATACCTCCACAGACTTAAAAATCTCTGTACTTCTATTGTTTATTATAATCATGTAACGAATACAATAATAACAGAGGAGGTCGTATCCTAGCGTACCCCATACATAGTTATGTATCATATCATGCCACCATAGTCTACCCCCATAGAGACGTAAAAATCCTATACCTGTTGTATTGTTAAATAATAACCATGTAACGAATACGATAATGACAGAGGAGCTCGTATTCTAGCGTACCCCATACATAGTTATGTATAATATCATGCCACCATAGTCTACCCCCATAGAGACGTAAAAATCCTATACCTGTATTGTTAAATAATAACCATGTAACGAATACGATAATGACAGAGGAGCTCGTATCCTAGCGTACCCCATACATAGTTACGTATCATATCATGTCACTATATTCTACCCTCATGGAGACGTAAAAATCCTATACCTGTATTGTTAAATAATAACCATGTAACGAATACGATAGTGACAGAGGAGCTCGTATCCTAGCGTATCCCATACTTAGTTATATGTATTATGTATCATATCATGCTATCGTATAGTCTACCCCCATAGAGACGTAAAAATACTATATCTGAATTGTTAAATAATAACCATGTAACGAATACGATAATGATAGAGTATCTTGTATCCTAGCTTACCCCATATCAACTCATAGAGACTTGCATTAAATTTTAATTCAAGAAAATTGCATATCCAGCACCTTGCCCTTGTACCAATTCTATTGTTAAATAATAACTTCAGTCACTAGTCAATGTTACGGTACCTAACCCAAGAACCTAACAAAAGAAAAGACCTGACAAGATCCCCATAGACTTGAAAATTTCTGTACTCCTATTGTCAATTAATAACTAAGTAACGAATACGCAGCTTTACCTCATTTCATGCCACCATACAACACTACCCTCACAGAGACGTAAAAATCCTATACCTGTATTGTTAAATAATAACCATGTAACGAATACGATAATGACAGAGGATCTTGTATCCTAGCTTACCCCATATCATCCCATAAGGTCAGTGGCACCAGCGGACCGTGGTGCGCGCATATATACTCGCGCGCAGGTCGCTGGTGGCACACTCGGCAACGACTGGTCTCAGCATCATGGCTAAAGTAAGTGGTAGATAAGTTGTGGAAATAAACAAACGATTTGACATTATTGTGCTGGGTCGCGAAATTAAGATTAATACGGGATAAATAGAGAGTTTATTTCGAGTGCTGGTTGTTCATAAAAATAATGTCTTAAAAATAAATAACATAATATTAAGTGTTCACGATTTAGGAAAAATAATTGTTTGATCATGTGAAAAGTTAAACTATTTGAATTGTCAAAAAAAATTAAGTGGCCTTGCGATTTGAACAGCGATACCGGTTTATTTCATAAAATAATAATTAATCGAAATACATTATCGTATACGTTTTTATTTTCTTACAAACAATCCAAATACCTATCTAACCATATATACTAATGATAAAGTCATTGTTTTTACATAATACCAAAATATATTTAATAATTCTAGACAAAACTATCCAAGTCAAAATCACCAAACAAACAAATCCAGAAAACTTGGCACCTGGAATTATTATCACACAAAATGACAATGCGAATAAACCAACATTTATTACATTGAGATCAAAATATTCTAATGGTGACCAAAAAACTCTAATGGGTCCTATCAAATACATCTAAAGATAATCACCGGTGAAAAGTGTTGATATCACATATCTTAAAAGAAATTGGATCTCTTGTTGTGAAAAATCTACTTCCCCAAGTGCATTGAAAACTTCCCAAAAACTGAATGGATTTATGAAAAGTATTGTCACAGAAACATTTGGATACCAAACCTACGCTGAATATCATTATTTAAAACCAGACATAAATCATTACGTGATTTTTGTTTCAGTAATTTCAAAGTTTAAGTTTTAGTTTAGTACATGTCTAAGTTAATATAACTCATACTTCAATTTAGGAGTTCCTTTCAATGGCAAGGAATTTTAGTACCGGCAAAGATTCTTTTTGATAACAGTCGTCTTCAGTTCTAACACCTAATTTCATTCATAATCTCCACAGATAACTTATAACATATTCCATTAAACGAACATAACTGTAGAAAAAAACTATTGTATGTAAATCCACTCAAACCCTTTAGGCTAGTTGGACATTCTGCGCGCGTGGGACAGCGAATCGTGTGAAACAAATCAACAATCGACTACTTTTTATGAGTGACCGTGCGAGGATTTGTCACGCCATAAAAGTGACAAATTACATTTGTTTAAAACAGTGTTTTTCAAAGCGTGGGTCGCGAAACCTAGTCGCGAATTTCAGGTACAAGAGGGAGTTATGGGAGCTAGGATTATTTTTGGGGATTACTGGTCACGAAAAGGATTAGTGGCGGCGATATCATTTAGTTTGATTAACACTGGTTTAAACTATCAAACATACAAGATGTAGGTGATAAGGTGGTAGTAGCATTTCTGGGGTATACTATGCTTTGATGTACAAAAAGATAACATTAATATTTTGTTCTCAAATCCTTTGCATCAGATAGGAAATTTAAGACTTATCATATTAATATTTATCTTTTTTTTATAATGTCAACCGCATAAAAAAATAAATATACACTTGACGAATGGAAAGTCTTGGTTTTTGTTCAAAAATGTGTATTTTTTTTTCATTATTTCAGTCGGTTACGTACTTGCGTCTTAATGGAAAAAATATAAACAAATGTAGATATAAAAAAACAATGATTAAAATGTACGAAGATAGCTAAAATCGATTTGTTACTTTTGTCAATTGGTTATTAAAGTAAATATTAGGATATCCTACAGATTTTTAAGATATGTATAAGAAATATCTCTTGTAATTTAAATAAATATGTAAACCTATGTTCGACCTGCCCTACGAACAAATAAAACATGGAAGCCGCACGCCCTACCAAATTGCCTTTCAAAAACGGTCCTGAATTTTAGTTGACAAATGTCACCGCCTCTTGTATGCATCACAGTAATGAATTTCAATATCAACCTATAAAAACTTAAACCGCCATTTAAAAATAGTTGTGATTGGTCCGTCAAAGTTTTGATTGGCTTTATTCGATAAGCATTTGTCGATGATGTTGCGCCGAAATATGCGCGGTGTTAAAAAAAGCGCTATGTCGTGCCCATCTTAGCACAATTGAACAGTTGCTTTTGGGGGCATTTTTGAACTGGCGTTGGACGTCCATGTTATATATGGTCTTAGGTTATTTTAAAGTAAATATTAGGATATCCTACAGATATTTAAGATATACAAATATCTCTTGTAATTTAAATAAATATGTAAACCTATGTTCGACCTGCCCTTTGTCTCGTAGTAAGCCAAATAAGTCTTTTATAACCCAATCTAATACGCCATATTTTCCAGCTCGCAACTATTTCCGTCGCCTTCGTCCTCCTCCTGGCGTTATCACACGCCGCGCCAGCCGAAAAACCAGCAGAAAAAGAGGACCTAGAGGCCCCTGCCGAAAAAGGGGACCTTAAAACAGCGGCCTCCCACTGGGGCGGCGGTTGGGGCGGCTACGGGGGACATTGGGGCGGCTACGGCGGCTGGGGCTCTCCTTACTACAGCAGTTATTACAGCTGGCCTAGCTACGGTTACGGATACGGCTACGGATGGCCGTACGGCGGTTACGGCGGATACGGCGGTTACGGCGGTTGGGGAGGTTTCGGTTACGGCCATCACGGGTATTACTGGTAGACGGATTTAGTATATATAAAATGAAACAACGAATTTGAACATGGTTTTACATCATTTCTATATATATTGTGGACCTAAGTCCCCGCAAACCTAAACGTAAAAATATGTCATTTAAATTTTGAATCTCTGTTAGAATGGACATTTTAATGACAGATTTTTAGTTGGGACATTTTTGAGTTCTATTCTAATAAACATACCGACACTTTTATTTATTCTTATTTAAACTATGTTTAGAGTAAAATTTACTTATTTATTGTTTTTTCTTCAAAGTGACATACTGTTCCATATTATCCATGTATTAAACATCTATGTACCTATGATGTAAAATAAAATGCCAGTATTAGTATTTATTTTGTGAAAGAAGCATGATTTCCTTAAATATAAAAACAAGTTTGACACGATGTAAGTACACGTTTTTCTATTTTATTTTCTTTTTACAGATTTATGTTATCTTATTCTTTTGTTAAGTTAATCTTCAGTCATTTTTTTTATTTCGTGTGTTTTTACGTTTTTTTTATTCAACTGAAAGACTTGCCTGTATAAAAAATAGGTTTGATAATATAGCTATAAGATCTCTTAAAATCACTGCCTCTATGTAAGTATACTATGTATAAATAGACGTAAGAGTATATTGTGTTTATTATTATAAAAACCTGTGAACTGCATATTTTGTTTCAAATTTTTCCTTTTTTTTCTCATTTTTGTAATTCTTTTCATTTGAAAGTTAAGCCGGCGAGACCAATGTCCTTCAATCGCAAGTGTTTCAAAGCATTTTTTTAAATAAATCATACCAAACAAACAAAGTCCCTTTTGTGATTGAAAATAAATCGCATGGTAAATACGAATTTATGATATACGAGTATTTTGTATTTATATCCCGATGGAAAGATTGTAGGATTGTTTCAGAAATCTCAAAAAATAATCTCATGAGCCAATGTTGGTTCACTGCTGGACGTAGACCTCTCCTATTAACTATACCTACGTACAGACGCATTAGGAGGTGAATGCCCATAATCGCCACGCTGGGCAAGCGGATTGGCGATCGCAGTAATGTGTCCACTATGATGATGCTGCTGCCTGTCATCAATCAAATAAAAGATTGTCAACGACACTTCAATCCCTCAGTCGACTCTTACGACACACGGCAAAAAATAATCTAAATATATAATATTTGGAAGGATATATACAAAAAAGCTACCCTACATAATTATTACAGATTTCAAAATGTGTGTCTTACTTGGCGTATATTTTTGAAGATATTATTTCCGCTTTGTGTTTTGACATCGTATACCAGTTATGAAATAACTGTTAAATGTCTGTGTTGGTGTTTATTTGTTTTTTTTTTTTGAAATAATTTTATTTAATTATAAGACTTCAGGGCATAGGGATACGTGGAAAAATTTGAGGGAGGCCTTTTGCCCTGCAGTGAGACAGTACAGGTTCTTAATAATAATAAGTAGCTTTTTATTCTCCCATTCGCTATTTAGTTTAACGATTCAAAAGCGCTCGTTGCTGGGCCTAATTGAATAAAGAATATTTTGACTTTTGACTTTTTGAATAAACTATACTGTAGTTTAAAGATAAACAATACAATGCTAAATTAAAATGTTATGTTATATAAAAAAACAAGTATACCAACACCAACATCCAAGACGTTATGCGCCTGGATTCACGTCTGTGTGTAACTTCAAAACACATTCAAAACATTTGGCTAGCTTGACTGCGCAGGCGTCAAACTAAATTAATTAATTCACTATCTGCGGATATTTAATAAACGGCATACATAAAATAAAAAAACATAAAAACCAGCTGATGTTAAAGTAATTCCACTTTTGATTTGAAACTTTTTTGTGAAACTCTCGGGTTTTTCGAGCCCGATTATCTAAGTGAAAATAATTATGATAGATCTAGTACGAACAGTCCGCTTGAAGAGTTATTGTCATACACAAATTATGTTATATTTGATATAGAACGCCTGCAGAAAACATCATTGGGACTCCCAAGGCCCTCGGAGACCGGTTTATAATTGTATCAGGTTGTCAGCCTCTGTACTGTAGCCTAGTTGGCAAGAAATATCAGACTTAGTGAATCCTCTGATAGAGGTGTTATTTATAATTCACATAATGAAATAAACTACAATTACGTACAAAATAACATTTTAAAAGCATAACTAAACTGAAACTAGATAAAATCTAAAATAAATCTAAAACAGGCCTCTAGGGCATAGTACCCAGGACGCTGGCAGCATTTCCTCGCTGGATTGCCAATAAGCTAATACGTTGAGCGAAGCTGCTAGCCCTTGGGTCTCCCGTGGCGTCTCTAAGTCTCTTAAGGTGCATTCAGACCAAAACAGCATTCGCTGTTCTATCCCCGGATCTACAAAATCAACCAATCACGTTTTGTGTAACGATCGAATTTCGTACAGTGGGGGGTTAGAATAACGAATGTTCGCTTGGTCTGAATGCACCCTCAGATAGTGCTTTGAAAATACTCAGAGCGCTAGGATCCAACGGACGAAAGGTATCGACGTAATTAACAAAAATGTTGCATGCACGTTTTTTATAGTATAATCGTGAACCTACAGGCTAATCCTTCAAAAAGGAGTCCGGTTCATCCCACAGTTGCCGGTGGGGTTCTCTAGATCCTCCGTAGTTCCCTATCTCCCAAGAAATATGTTTTCTTCCCTTCTCGAGAAGTTTGTACAGTCGAGTTCAAAATTGCATGGACAGTTTATGAATTCATTCATTCATAAGTCGTCCATGCAATTCTGAACGCCACTGTACATTTGGATCGCAGGCCCGTTTTACGAAAGCTTGTAACTTGTAATAAGTGGAAGTCTCTTTTTGATACCATTAATCAGGTAAAGATTTCCGCTTGTATTACAAGTTACAAGCTTTTGAGAAATAGGCCCGTGGCCCTTTTTCGATATTGAAAAATTTGGTAGTCTACCAAATTAGAGTCAAGTTGCTCAGCAACATCCACATATTACGTATATCTCAAAATAACCCTAAGTGTTCTTTGTTACCAAAAATGTATAAGAATCTGATAACAAAAAACTTCCAACATTTTATAATCATAAATTATTAATAGAAATAAATAAGCTCGACTTTCCGATACTCGTTGAACTCTTTTAGTGGAAGAACTGTTAAAATAATATTGACAACAGCGCCATCTAAGGAAGAGGGCCTGAACTTTATTGTTACATTCATTGCCTAAGCGCATAGTTCACTCTGTACTTTGCGAGTTTAACGGTTACTATTATACGCTACAGATGTCGCTTCTCTTGAAAATAAAATGTATTTTTTTTTTAAGTTTTTTATTATATTTATTTTCAAAACTACAATTTATGTACATAGATTAAATCTAACTAATCTACTTAACCTAACCTATATCTAAGATTGGCCCTTGTGACATTGTACCGAGGATGCTGGCGGCATTTCCTCGCTGTATCGCAATACTGATGCGTTGTGCGAGGAAGTCGCCAGCTCTTCGGTCTTTAGTTACATCAACCAGACGTTTCGCGATCTCAGCAAACAATTTGCGTGCGCTAGGGCCCCAAGAACCTAAAGTTTCTACGCCAAACGGTACAAAATCGTACTCTTTGCCGAGGCCCTTATAATAATATTTATTACGTTTTAAAAATTCGGCATTTTCAGCCGCAGCGGCTGCCTTAAACGTAGTTCGTAAATGTAATTAATTTTGCTAATGAAAGTTTTTTTCCTAGTGGTAATGAAAGTTATGAAGAGAGCGAGTACAGTCAAGTGCAAAAATATGTATCGAAATAATCGTTTTATGTTCTTTATTGTACACAAAACACTGGTAAAAAACACATATAATAATTAAGATAGGTACAAAGGCGAACTTATCCCTGTAAGGCGTTCTTATTACAAAGAATTCAAGTGAACTGGGACATATTTTTGAGCATTTTTATACAAACCTTAATAGCTTTTGACTGTAACTATGTATTAGGAGAACAATAATTTGTTTTATTAAAACTTGATACCAATTAAAGAACTATTTGTTTATATAGGTATCTGTCTAAAATTCATAACTTACTATTATATTTTTCCGGGAAGGATCCATGTGACTAAGCTGCTCATAAATATGTATGCAAACATTTTCAAAAGTACCTTGACCTCTTATAATCAACCTATATACGGTTTACATACACAGGTAATTATTAAATGTAAAAATACGGACCACAGCGCCAAATAGGGACCTTGCCATATTAGACCCATATTACAAATATGTATTTATGAATATCAAAGACCTTTGCCATAATTGATTGATACGAATTATGTTAGTTATTTATTAGAATATTTCCGGCACTAAATATGGTTTTAATGAGTGTAAGATGGCGGTTAAAAATGTTTATTCTGAATGTTACTACAGTCGTTAACATAATTTGATTAATGGGATACATCTTGGAAATAAATATAACGATCAACAAATTATATGCGTCGGGGAAGAATATTTTTAAGCGTGCGTAAGAAATATCATAAGGTATGATACATTGAATAATATAATTATGATATAAGAATATAATTCCAGCCAGCCTCCGTAGCCTAGTTGGTACCCTGCCTACGAAGCTGGAGGTTCCGGGTTCGAATCCCGGCAAGGGCATTATTTGTGTATATTTATCACAAATATATGTTTCTTGGTCATGGCTGTCCATGTACTTAAGTATCTATATGTATCTATCTATTATACATATATATATCGTCGTTTGGTACCCACATCACAAGTCTTAATTGAGCTTACCGTCCTTAGTCGCACCCTAGACCTAGTATACCTAGTGGTCGATTTGTGTAAGATGTTCCAAGATATTTACTTATTTATTTAATAAGATGCCTTAACTTAAACAAAAAGAAAAATACCGAATTTACCAAAGTCAGAAGTCGGATTTGGATCCACGTCCTCAGCTTTTGAAGCTGATGCCTAAACCACTCGGCCACTCGGACTCGAAGAAGACAAATTAAATTCATAAAATACTTTATTTGATTTAAACTGTACAATAATTTAAATCTAACTAACATAAATTAAATCTAACTAACCTAATCTAAGCTAACCTAATCTATATCTAAGATTGGCCCTTGTGGCATTGTACCGAGGATGCTGGCGGCATTTAATCACTGTATCGCAACACTGATGTAAAATGAATCATTCCTCGCACTAGCGCGTAAAAAAGGCAACATCTGTACTAAAAAATATATTTTTAAATATAAATGCAAACGTAATATAATTTATATGAGTCTTAAAAAAATATATGGAGGAAGTTGCGCGATTTTGCTAATTAAGTCATAAAATCCTAAGCGGTAATCTATATGCGAAAATCCTTGTTACAATAAAGATAACCTACAAACGTATTTAGATGTTTACAACTCCTAAAAATAATATATAGCTTCAAATAATATTACTACCTGTTTTATGGGACTTGGCCCCAGGGTAAGCTCAATTAAAGCTTGTGTCGTGGGTACTTAAAGATATAAATGGCACTTAGCCAATACCGTCTTTACCGTAAGGGCACAAGGGGCACGTGCCCAGGGCCCCCATCTTCAGGGGGCCCCCCGAAAGATCGACAAATTTCCTCACATTTATTCTCACGTTTACTTGCCTTTCGAAAGGGGCCCCAATATCCATGGGTGCTCACTGTGCCCAGGGATGATATAAGAATATAATTCCAGCCAGCCTCCGTAGCCTAGTTGGTACCCTGCCTACGAAGCTGGAGGTTCCGGGTTCGAATCCCGGCAAGGGCATTATTTGTGTATATTTATCACAAATATATGTTTCTTGGTCATGGCTGTCCATGTACTTAAGTATCTATATGTATCTATCTATTATACATATATATATCGTCGTTTGGTACCCACATCACAAGTCTTAATTGAGCTTACCGTCCTTAGTCGCACCCTAGACCTAGTATACCTAGTGGTCGATTTGTGTAAGATGTTCCAAGATATTTACTTATTTATTTAATAAGATGCCTTAACTTAAACAAAAAGAAAAATACCGAATTTACCAAAGTCAGAAGTCGGATTTGGATCCACGTCCTCAGCTTTTGAAGCTGATGCCTAAACCACTCGGCCACTCGGACTCGAAGAAGACAAATTAAATTCATAAAATACTTTATTTGATTTAAACTGTACAATAATTTAAATCTAACTAACATAAATTAAATCTAACTAACCTAATCTAAGCTAACCTAATCTATATCTAAGATTGGCCCTTGTGGCATTGTACCGAGGATGCTGGCGGCATTTAATCACTGTATCGCAACACTGATGTAAAATGAATCATTCCTCGCACTAGCGCGTAAAAAAGGCAACATCTGTACTAAAAAATATATTTTTAAATATAAATGCAAACGTAATATAATTTATATGAGTCTTAAAAAAATATATGGAGGAAGTTGCGCGATTTTGCTAATTAAGTCATAAAATCCTAAGCGGTAATCTATATGCGAAAATCCTTGTTACAATAAAGATAACCTACAAACGTATTTAGATGTTTACAACTCCTAAAAATAATATATAGCTTCAAATAATATTACTACCTGTTTTATGGGACTTGGCCCCAGGGTAAGCTCAATTAAAGCTTGTGTCGTGGGTACTTAAAGATATAAATGGCACTTAGCCAATACCGTCTTTACCGTAAGGGCACAAGGGGCACGTGCCCAGGGCCCCCATCTTCAGGGGGCCCCCCGAAAGATCGACAAATTTCCTCACATTTATTCTCACGTTTACTTGCCTTTCGAAAGGGGCCCCAATATCCATGGGTGCTCACTGTGCCCAGGGGCCCCCATAGTTAAAGACGGCCTTGCACTTAGCGACGATAGTAATATATGGGGTAAGTAATATAATAACACAAAAAATCTCAAAAGGGACTCTACGTATTGGATCCATATCTCCACGCAAGCCTATCAAAAGACCAGGATTTATAGGTTCGTGAAACGAAAAGATACAGATAATAGATACTTAATACATAAAATAACAGCCATAAGTGACGGTCAAATACACAAAGAGATGCCCACCCTGGGATTCGAACCCGTGACCTTCAGTTTCGCAGGCAGGGCCGGACAAAATACCGTACTACATGACATATTGGATATTTGTATGAATTTCCCATACAAACGGTCCATTCCATTCACTTAACCTAATACACAGATCACGACAATGTAATTTTACAACACGTAATGAACCATAAAGACATTTCAATCAAATATTAGATTAATTCCACTCGAGAGCAAAAGTTTTTGGTCAGCCAGGCTTAGCCAACATGCCATTCACACACACACATCAGCCTGTGATAGTCCACTGCTGGACGTAGGCCTCTCCTATTAACTATGCGTATAGCAGCATTAGGAGGTAAATGTCCATAATCGCCACGCTGGGCAAGCGGATTGGCGATCGCAGTAATGTGTCCACTGTGATGACGCTGCTGCTTATTTTTTTTTTTTTTTTTTACTTTATTTATTTATTTTATTTTGTCCATTTTCACAATTTTGAATTTATGGATACATTTTGAGTCAGTTCTACTCAGAATCACGAGCTCTTTCGATCCCAAAAGGGAAAAAATTGTCCCAAACTTTCCATACATTTTCCGGATTTCTTCCTTTGTTACCGTCATACAAAGTGTATGGAAAATGGTAACAAAAAAGGAACAAATCCATGGGACATTTTTTCCCCATTTAGGTCTTGTGATTCTGAGTAGAAATAACCCAAAATTTAAAATTATGAAAATGGTAAAAATAAAAAGAAATGCTCAATTATGCGATGAGTGAACGTAACAAATGTATTAAAATAACAGAAAGTAACGAAAAATCACGTGACTGTATGTGGTGAATCATGACTTGAATTGTCGTAATTTTTTATGGGAGATGCTGCGAATAAACAAACAAACAGAATGATATTTACCTATTCCATTTAGGCACGAGGGAGACTAATTTGACTAGGTAGGCTTAAGCTATTTCTTTATTATTAATACATCTTTAACTAACTGCTAACAAGCAAAATGATGGAAACAGATGGAAAGATAAAAAAAGAAGACTTTGCTAGTGTTAAGTTACCTATTTTAAGGTATATGCAGACCAAAATTCGATCGTTACACGAAACGTGATTCGTTGATTTCGTAGAGTGGGGGATAGAACAGCGAATGCTCTTTTGGTCTGCATGCACCTTTACTGTGTTTGTTGTTTTTTTGCCCAACAAAAATGTACCCAGACTTATTTATCAAAATATATGCGCCAGATGGAACATTTTGCATACTATAATACATGGAAATAGAATAGTAATGTAGCAATAAATTCAATATTTACACATGATAATTTAAATGGATTCTTATCTAAATTAATCTGGAATTGCTAATAAGATAGTTAAAGATAATTATATTGGTAGTGTTAAGATTTAACATTTAAGATATAGGTCTTAGGTCAACTGTATTTATAGATTAGTATTCCTAGAATGACCGTTATCAAGGTATAATAAAGAGCTCTCAAAAAGCGCTAATGAGACGTTCGCACTGAAATAGTACATTATGACACAAGTGCGAAAAACATGAAATTCTAAACGAGTGGCGATGTTTTAAAACACAACCGAAGGGAGTGTTTAAGATTAGTCGATTTACTTCCTAAATGGTAATGTCCGACCGAGACTGGATTTTGTTTGAGACTAGTACAGTCACGTCTAATAATATGTATACATTTCGAAACGTATATCAAAGGCATAAGGATCAAAATCGTATACATATTATTAGAGCCGACCGTACAACTTAGTTTGTGACCGAGAATCTCGGTTGAATCTTACAAATTAGCTACGTGATCTCGATATTGCACGGGATATTTTTTTTCGATATTTGGGTATTGGGTCCATAATAAAAATTCTTTAGTAGGTACTTATGACTTATTTCTTTTTATTTTGTCAATTCTCAAAATTTAGGATTTATGGGTATTCAGCCTCCGTAGCCTAGTTGGTAGTGATTATGATTAGTGACCCTGCCTACGAAGCCGGAGGTTCCGGGTTCGAATCCCATGACACATCGAGGACATTTATTTGTGTATTTATTTATCACAATTATTTTTTCTTATTCATGTACATATTTAAGTATCTACAGGGTGTAAGTCTAATACGGGCGAAGCTCTTAACGGGTGTTAAGGTGCGGTTAAACTAAAAGAGCATTCGCTGTTCTAGCGCCCGTTCTAAGAAATCAACCAATCACGTTTTGTGTACCGATCGAATTTCGTAGAGTGGGGGGTTAGAACAGTAAATGCTCTTTTAGTTTAACCGCACCTTTAGTTTACGACAAAATAAGTACATTCAAATAACTTTTACTTAAAATTAGAGCAACAAAATTTTCCATACAAAATAATTCGGCACGCAATGTCGAGCAACATACGCGAGTTAAACACTCGTTGACAGCTAATTTGAAGCAGATGACATAACTGCCATATATCGACAATAACAAATGGTCGTAGGTACCTACATTGCTGCTCCGATAATCTTAAAAAAATTCTGTGGGGTCATAATTAAGAGTAACTTTAAAGAAACCATGTAATCCATGATTACACTAATGAATCCCATGCCTGGTTTAATTGATCGCCCGTATTAGATTTACACACTGTATATGTATATCTATTATATATATCGTCGCTCGGTTCCCACCTCACAAGCCTTAATTGAGCTAACCGCGGGACTAGGTCAATTTGTGTAAAGATGTCTAAAGATATTGATTCATTTATTATCATTTATAATTACCTTTTTGATACGAAATTAATTTCAGTGGCAATCTTTGCTAGTCTAGCCTTTGAAGATAAATACGCACAACTATTACGTTAAAACTAAAATGACAAAACATTCGTTTGTATTTACTTTAGAAATAAACGAGGTGCCGATACGTTCCGTAAAACAAAGCCGATATTTGTTCAACCTTTAAATAATTACGACGGTGATGTAACAATTTTGTTGCATTGACAGTTATTTACAAGCCCACACAAATAAACATGAGACCACAGACATATTTAACTTGAACAACGTAGGCGTGACAGACACTATTTTTTAATCATCATCATCATCATATCAGCCGAAAGACGTTCACTGCTGAACATAAGCCTCCCCCAAAGTTTGCCACAATGACCGGTCCTGTGCCACCCACATCCAGCGGACTCCTGCGACCTTCACCATGTCATCAGTCCACCCTTGTGAGAGGCCTACCCACGCTGCGCCGTACGTGGCCGCCACTCGAGAACCTTCCCGCCCCAACGGTCATCGGTTCTACGCGTTCTATTTTTTAATGGAAGTATATATTTGGCGTGGTCAAATAACTCCAGAAAATTCAAACACAACAACGTCTCGTCTGTAAATATACTATTTAAACTTGTGACCTTAAATGTCTAATTTCTAGTTAAAATTTTGACGGCATGAGAAGCCCGAATTTGTCTCCACCACACACGAAAGGAATCAATGTAATATTAAATACTCTCGAGAAATTCCAGTATAAAATATACAAACCTCGCAATGATATTTGCCATTGTTACAATACAAGCACAATTGCATGTAATATTATCCGTTTTCGTTCGTACTGTACCGATCGGTTATGGCATCTGTCTACCCATTTCCCATTACCCATAATCGCCACGCTGGTCCGCACGCCAATAATGTGTCCACGGTGATGCTGCTCTCCATCATCAATCTTCTATCAAAGAATGGTTAGTGCCACTTCAATCCCTCAGTCGACTCTTACGACACCCGTAAGAAGAGTTGGGGTGGTGACAAATGTATTCTTACTGCCACCACACGGCCATTGAAAATTGAAACTGGCAGTGGATTGGACATATAGTCCGAAATACTGATGGGGTAAGTGAGGTCTTGAGTTGCGAGGCACCGGTCGATGGAATGTGGCAGGGCTCTTCACAATATACAGCGATGACCTGATAAAGAAAGCTGGAACCCATTAGATACGGGCTGCGCACGATATACCCTTGTGGCATGCTCTGAAGGAAGCTTACATAGCAGTGGACGTCTGTTTGTTTAAAAGGTCCTGGCAGAATATCAGCGATGTGGCATGCTGCATGTGGCATCATTATGCTGAGCCAGCAACTATTCTCTGACACAATACATGGCTTTATTAATTATTGATAAGTTATGCTAAGTTGCATGTTTTCTGTAATTTATCTTTATTACATCGCTTTTGTACCTAGGTACTGATTATGAACGCCATGCATGTTGTGGATATGAATAAAGTAAGATCTATCTATCTATCTGTCGGCTGAGAATGATGCTTAATGATGATTTGAGCAAAAAAAATACAACTAGTAAAAAACCAAGACGTTTTAATTTAAAGAGTAGCAGGCAAGTGACATCTATTTTAGTAAATGTCTGTGTGACAGGTCGCCTGTCCATAGAACTTTAACACAGTGGCGTTTACGACTTATGAAGGTTTATACGGTATTACAGTCACGTGATTGATCTACGAACTGCAAATTATTATATATATCATAATAGAAAAGTGTCAAAAAAATATTATAATTAAATAGAATACCTATTCAAAGTGGGTGCCGGAACCGAAGTCATGGAGATCCAGAGAAGAGGCCTTTGCCCAGCAGTGGGACACCAAAATTGATGTTCCACACAACCCTGAGATAGTAGTTGGAAATGAATGGAACATCAGACTTTTTCTCGAATCGGATGTCCCGTAGTAAAAGCTCATCAATATGAACCCTCTAAAGTGCCAGTGAATAAAAATTCAGCCAGTATTCTACTTAAATTTAAGAATAGCTTAAGCGCCAGCCTCAGTATTTTATTGCACCACATAAAAACCAACATACAGATAGGTCTTAAGTCCATTAGATAAGGGTCATAATTACATGATAAAGTGTGAGTTGGCGCTAGGGCTGCCAACCATAGTTCACAAATATGCGGTACATTCGCGAATGCATTGCGGGACATGGCTATAAAATGCGGGATGCATGGACGCGAA
>JALPQI010018359.1:0-16656 GCA_025490895.1 Thaumatotibia leucotreta
GCAGGCGTAGGTACTGCCACCAATATGGCACGCCCATACATCTCAAGTTCCTTCACATTCCGAAAATACTCCATGGAAATTTCAATTTCGTAGGTAATTAATTATTATAATTAAAAAGACTATAATTTCTGAAATTTCGTGATTTGGGAGTTATTAAGTACCATGGGAAAACTTATTCAGCATGACCGTATTTATTATATTTTGCCATTTTGGATCACGACCCCATCACCCAATTTATACGTACAGTCGAGCTTATAGTTTGGCAACAACTAACAGAGTTTCCGCTAGTCTGCCAGCTGCCGGATTGCGCGCTATAATTCTGCGTATGACCCAGATACTAAGTCCCAATATTCACAGAACCCAGCTATGTAAACGGCCCATTTCCCCGCATTATCTCTAAGCGTCGTGGAAATCATTTCAATATGCAAAAGATTTGCGATAAACGGGTCCGACGATAGCTTTACGATCCGTCGACGACCGTCCGGCGTTATCTGTCCCAACCCTTTTCACTGCCACTCATTTAAAACGTACCTATAGCACTTCACTTATCTGTTATGAACAGTCGCCGCGTCAAAGATCTCCGATGTTTTTTTGTGACCGAAATTCTCTCTGCAGAAACATGTTGTGTATACCCCACTCTTGACACACACTGGTACTAATTTGCTGTACGAAAATTATGGTTTGAGACTGGTATGTGCTGGTATGGTGAAATTAATCAATGAGACAACGAAATTGCATATTTATATCGCGTATTATCTTTACAACTTTGGAGGTACAATTCTAATACTTCAACTTTTGCTTCTGTTGTACACGGTGCCTCGCGAGGAACCCACATAATTTTAATGATGAATTCCTGAGCACATTTAGAGTATTTAATGTTATATAAAATTTCCTGGATTCGGCTTGGTTCCAAAGATAATTAACCTTTTTTCGGAAAAAGTTTTTCGACGTAACTCGTCATAAAACTTCTTTTTGATTACAATGCTGCCACAATGTGTTCTAATATTACCACACCTTTTGCCTGACAATCAAAAAATAAGAATAGACTTGACGAAAAAACCTGTCCCTAAAAAAATACATTTAAAAAATTAGTTTTAACAAATTGTTGTTATGATAAAAAGTATTGGAAATGTTAAAAAGTATTCAAAAAGTCTAAAAAAAATCGAAAAAAAAAAAAATTTCTTTGTGGAATTTGACATTGGGTCTCATAATATTTTTTGTTTATTTTGATGTCTAGAATGCATAGTTAAAATTATGTGGTTTCCTCGCGAGGCACTGTGTATATATTGCCAGCATCTGGTATATCAGGTATATGTATAAGCCAAAACCTAAAGAATTTTGATAGTATTATTAATTACATCCAAACGTAACGTACTCTATACACATTTGCTCACAATTTATGCATTAGTATGATTACATTTAATTTGTTCAGTAGGTTTTCACATAAAACTAAGAAAACTAAACAAAATATTTTGTTGAAAGAATGCGCCCTTATCGTGACAATAAACTAAGAAGCCCGTAACTCTTGCCGTTTGCTTTGCTGCAGTCAAGTAATCTACCGCGCTTAGCATAATTCTTTACCAATCTGCATCTGAAAACTCGTTCAATAGTGCACCTTATTCTTATAAGACAAGCTACATAATTGAAGGAGTTTTAAAATGCAGATAGATCTAATGTTCTTTGAGAGACAATGTAACGTTGCAGGAAAGAAGTAATTATTCTGGCCCAAAATGAAGTTCGCTGACCGTAAGGCTAGTAGAATTAGCACTTCGTAAAATGTTAGTGGGTTACTTAGCTACGAGCTAATTAAGCGAGCTTTAAGGAGCAATGGGTGCGAGTTTTGTATACGAGTATTTCCAAGCTAAAATATCGCACATTATAGTCAGTAGTAACTCCCTGCCTGTGAAGTTGTAGGCCAAGGGATCAAATACCGATAAGGGTATTTGTTTGTGGGATGAGAATGAATAGCGCCTATAGCAATAGCTCAAGCTTTGCTTAATTTGGGGCTAAGTTAAATTTGCGTAAAATGGGCCTCAACATTTAAATGCGAATAGGCTTCTAGTTTAATAATACATCGTAATTAAGATAGATATAAGACAAATTAAAGAGTTAAGAGCTATCTTGCCCGCAGTGCCACGAGTTGGTTGAATGAATAGGCATAATCAAATTAACACGTTCGACGCCGGTGACACGACGTCAGTGATCAACAAAATCTGACTCCTAAGGCAATCACATCGTGATCAAAATAAGCTCTTTTTATAGAATAAACCAAATTCATACTCCTATGCCAGTGGCATAAAAAACTAAATTTTTTGACACAAGTGTTGTGTCGCCGGCACGGTACAATTTTTTCGGTCACACATGCGTGTCAGTGACATAAAAGGTCGATTGAGATAATTTCGATCGGCATAGTATTGGCACGTAGTGAAACAGAACCTGTTAAGTACCTATCGACTTACCCGCTATTCTGTGTTCATAACATTAATTACATGTTCATCATCTCTCGATTATTTTGTCCTTATTTGTCAATCTAATTTTAGAAAGAGACAATTTGAGTCGTAACTATAATCGAGATCTATTTATTTATAAACGTTCATCATTTAGGGCCTGTTTCACAATCTCCAGTTAAAGCTATCTGTCAGATAAAAATAACACGCTCTCTTTATTCTTCCATCAGGTGAAAGAAAGAGATAGTGTTAATTTTTATCTGACAGATAGCTTTAACTGGAGATTGTGAAACAGGCCATTAGTCTAATTAATAAGCTGGCTGATATATTATTTTTAATTGATGAGAGGTGCTAGTAAATGCCAATTAAAAGGTACCTCAAACTACAAGCATATAAACCAACTATCATTATCAGTCTATGATAGTCCACTGCTGGACGTAGGCCTCTCCTATTAACTATGCGTATAGACGCATTAGGAGGTAAATGCCCATAATCGCCACGCTGGGCAAGCGGATTGGCGATCGCAGTAATGTGTCCACTATGATGACGCTGCTGCCCATCATCAATATTTATCAAATAGTGGTCAGTGACACTTCAATCCCTTAGTCGACTTTTACGACAACCGCAGGAGGAGTTGGGGTGGTGACAAATGTGGGTCCATATTGGCACTTATACAATTTTTTCTTCGAATATTTTTACTAATACCGTTTTTTACTCATAATCATCATTACTCCGAAAAATTTTTCTCATACTTTTTTTCTTACTAAAAATTATACTTCTACCTACAATGTTCATAACGATTTTTATTTCGAAATTTTATCCTCCTAAAGTCGTCAAGTAGATTAATCTATACTCATAAAGTTATTTGAAATAAATTGTTTATTTATAAACATTTTCCCATTAGGTTCACTCTGTTGTGGTATAATTCTTTTATGAATAACATAAACTATGTATAATGGGCTTTGTGCAGAAACTGTTGTGACATACTCAACTTTAGCATATTTCTTTGTGGCAGATTTCGAGTTGTTCGATTATTATTCGAGCATAATTTCGATGCTCCTATTTATGATGAGGCATAATCTGAATGTGCATAAAAAGTATCGGCATAGTTTGTTTTAGCATAACAGAGAAGGAATAATTACAACCTCTCAATATAATCGAGGTAGTAGTAATATTCTATACGAAACTTACTGTGTTACTGAGCTGAGTACTTTCTAGGTTGCTAAAAAAAAAATAACCCCGAAGACTAAGGCGGGAGCAAAGCTCCCGCCTTAGTCTTCTAACCTAACCTATCCGAGTCGGATCTGCCCCGGAAGGTTTTGTTCGCTCGCTTCGCTCGCTCACTGCAGAAATTTTCACCCTCACAGCAAATTCTGCCGGACGAAAAAGACAAGTTTCGAACATGTGGCTACATGCCCAAAAAAAAAATGCAAATCTAATTTCTGTCTTATAACACTCGGCGTAATTAATGATAGATAAGATAGTTTCGTGATGTTTCTGTCTCATTAAGTTGATGCCAAAATATATTATACCAAGTCTGTTATGTCCTAAGCGTTTCGGACAAAAAAAGTTTAGAGGGAACCCGTTTAGTACAATACCTACTCTGCCACAACCTGATTTGTGCAGGTAGCTAGTTTACAGTAATAGTACGATTTATATTTAATTAAACAAAAATAATTCATACATAAAACCAGTACAGATAAAAATAAATACCTATAACATTAGAAATTTAGTATATATAGCATAAAATAAGTATATTGAAAAATTATATAAACATAAAAGTTAGTACTAAAAATATGTATGAAAAACAATATTATGAACATAAATAATTCTATGTGATGATGATTATGAACAAAGATTATTCTAAATACCGATCATTATGAAGTTAAATTGTATAAGAAAAAATTTCGGAGTTCCAATAATCTAAGTTGCAATTTTATAAATACTTTGGCGCACCCGACAAATGTATTCTTACTGCCGTCACCACACGGCAAATCTCTCGATTATTTTGTCCTTATTTGTCAATCTAATTTTAGAACGAGACAATGAGTCGTAACTATAATCGAGATCTGTTTATTTATAAACGTCCATCATTTAGCATTAATTAATAAGCTAAGCTGGCTGATATATTATTTTTAATTGATTAGAGATGCCAGTAAATACCAATTAAAAGGTACCTCAAACTACAAGCATATAAACCAACTATGGTAGGCTATAATTATCGAAACCGAAGAATTTACTCGCGTAAAAGCGGTAAATAGGGACCCAACAAACGGGTTACCGAGGGTCGTGCTGTAACGGTCAACTACAGATAAGTGAAAATAAAGGCATATAGCCGCCATAAGTTTTACTGTACGCGTAACCCTTTGAACGCTATTGCCGTTTATTCGTGACTCACTTAGTTGGGATACAAAAGGGTTAAAGGAAACGGGCAATTTTAGTGTTCACCGTTTTTGTCGGTAGATCTGTATTTGACATTACGATTAAACGAATTTGAGCGTTTTAAATGAATAATTGGCTACAATTGATGAAATATTTGAGTTTTCACTTCAGACTCGATATGCTATTTTATTACGCATTATTAAATTGTCAATATTATATTCTAACACAGTAAATGGTATAGGTACCTATTTTTACAATTGCTGTAATAAAAATATAAGTTAAGTGTTTGCCACATTCTCGAAAGCATCGAGGGGTTCCGTTTAGACTTTAGAGTTAGAGAGATTGATTCTAGTGCTATAATGTAACATTACACGAGTTTGAATCAAATGAAATGAAAATCAAATGAAAACCTATAAAATAGCTGAGATAACAATATGTACTCGTACTACACTGAAATATATTTGTACGAGTATTAATTATTGAGTATATTCCACTATCATACGTTTACGAACTTGGTGAAACATGTATATATTTAACGACAATGCTTACATTTATTTTTTCAATAAATGTAAGCATGTCTAAAAACTTGCATTCGTTTGTAGTCACTAATCACGCACTTTCAGAACACAATCTTGGTGTTATACCAACTTAAGGTGCATTCAGACCAAGCGAGCATTCGCTATTCTATCCCCCTACTCTACGAAATTCGATCGTTACACAAATCGTGATTCGTTGATTTCGTAGAGTGGGGGAGTTCACATTTTTTTTTTGTTACAATTATTGATATTTTTTATTGGTACAGTCACGTCTAATAATATGTATATATTTTAGAACGTATGTCAAAGGCATAAGGATCAAAATCGTATACATATTATTAGGGCCCACCGTATTAGCGTAAAATAAATCTACGAACGTGTTTCACGATATGTGTCGAAGACAACGAATGCCATCCAACGAAAGTCAGCCATATTTTGTTTACATTTATTTCGTTTTCTACTGACGCACGCAATAGGTTAATGTTCGTATTATTCTCTTTGAAAAAATAAGAAAAATCAACTACTACGTTGTAAAGGAAAAGTTGGAGTGAGTTACTTAGAATTACATTAATTAGACGTAGGTACAGTAACGTTCCCAAACTTTCATCTATGAGGTTTCCCTAACTTTATTTCGTGACGTTTTCTTACGGGGTTCGCATCCTCACGAGTTTTGAAAGCGTAGCACGCTGCTCGCTTTTTATTATCAAGTTGTTCGAAAAGTCGGAATTTTAATACATAGTCGGTAAGTGCATTCTTCGTAGTTCTTCACATAAATCGCAGACGTAACCGCTTGTGTACCATTTTTCAGATTTTTGTTCAATTCGGAAAAAAATTAATGCTTACCTACATGCATTTGCATTTCAACACCATATGACCACAGGGAGCAACGGTCTTCTCAAATCTTTCGACGAGGTTCGGCAAATTCCATAGAGCGAAAGTGAAACTGGGTATTTAGTCGACGCCGATATTGCCTTGAAAATGCGAAAGTGTCGATAGGAGAAGGGAAACCCTTAGTGTAAGGCCCTTGCTGCCCTAACGCAACTACCTTTTCGAATCCAATCCAATCAAAGTTACAAAGTGAAACGTACCTGTAATATATTCTTCGTTTTTATTTACACTTGTTACAATAACAAGTTTGTTGGTCTTGCTTCTAAAATAAAGGAAACTCGCTAGACTCGCTACATACAGTGACAGCACTGTATTTATCTGTTTTAATTTTTCACTGCACTATTGAATTCTGCATTCCCAGTTGGCACAGAGCCAGGCAATTTTTTGGCTGGAATTTACAGATCCTTTGGACTTAAATGAGCGAACTGAAAAATGGTTTTACAATTTATTTTATATAGTAAGCACTTTATGCTCCATTTATCGAGTTCGTTACAAGGCTTCTGATAAACGAAACTCTATCAATGGTGGTGGAAAAAGGAACGAGCTTTAAAGCCGTTTGACTTTGTGGATTGGAAGTTACTGACATTTTCGTGGGAGGAATGTTTTTCTATTATGATCTCATTGTTGAAGTCTACAAATAATACGATAGATGAAGGCGATGAAGTTTAATCGTATGGTTGGTGGCATATTTTCATTATGGGAAAATTCGAATTGTTAAGTAAATATTTATTTAAATACATAAAAAAAACAAACTACGAGAAAAAAGAAATAGCCCGTCTTGTTCAAAATAAACCCTGAGGTTATTTATTTTTTTAATTGTTTATAGATTTTGAAAAACATTATAGTTGTAGGTAACGTTGCAATAAATTAATAGTCAACATATATATGCGGATAAGTGAATCATATGTTTCCCTTACCCCGAACCGATTTTTTGCATAGTAGGTGTATGAAGTGTTTCAATTGCCCCGCTGTTTCACTTAACTCCTAACCTAATATGAAATTTGATACATCGGTCTGGGTTTTCCTCTGACCTCCGTGTCTTTTACTGATTCCAAATTTTCTCTTGGTTTAAAGATAATCTTCTGTTCCTCAAACTTGTGGTTTAGGAATGTTTGCAGATTCGCAGCCGTAGATGTCTAATAGGAATATAAATGTACGTAGGTACATGTATCTATGCATTCGTGTCACATTTCTCAATTGGTTCTAATGTAGTTTTGTAAATAGGTTCGATGATAAATATTTTTTTCATCACACTTGCTGTCTAGTCTGTCATCGCGGGAGTAATAGAAAAGGGAAATTCCCTAGGGAATTTCACTTTTCTATTCGTCCGCAAGTGTGATAAAAACATTATATGCATCACGGTCGGTAAGAGGCACTAGCACTCTCGTTAGTAATGCCGTACGTACCTTCATAAACAATGGAGTACTATTGGAGTGGACTTTAGTTTTTTTTAAGACGTTTGTTACGTAATTTGCGACGTAGTTTGGTAGTGGTACACGTAACAGACGTATCCATTATCCTACTTCTATAATTCTACTAGCTATTGAACTGAAACTAATTTAGATAGAAAGAAAAAATCGGACGTTTTTGTGAAAGTAGGTAGTACAAAGCGGAAAATTACCACGCGAATATTTATTGAAAGTCTATTTTCAAGAAGTTTTGTTAACGTTTTCTTGATTATTTTTTTTTTCGTCTAGAGTCTAATGACAGTTATTTAGTTTTACGACACTAAGACATAATGTACAATGTAGGTAGGTACTATAATTATACATATACGTGGTGCACTAATGAAAGTATGAATTGATTGCATCTATCTGTGAATTCTGTGACTATCAATACGAGTAGATATAAAATCTATAAAAGTAACTGGAAACTTATATAACAGGAATTTGTTAAGAAGTATTCCAATATTACTAAACAAATATTTTATGCAAACACAGTTTAAATGGGAACCACAAAACAGCTCATAAATCCTCTTAAAATATTCCGAACACGAAGCTGCTTTCTTTAACTGTGTAGTTCGGAACTTCCACAAAGAAAATGATTGATAAGTTCTAGAAAGACCACTTACATTTAATATTAAAATAGTTTGAAACGTCGCTCACTTTCAAGTAGGTGCATACTTCAAAGACTTATTATTGAGAGGATATTGACCGCAGCCTCTTTGCACCACAGTGTGGCTTTGTATGTTGGTAGAATGACCGATTACATTTTCATAATAACTAGGGTTTGCAAATCAAATATTCGAAAGTTACAGGTATTCGAATATTCGTTTTTAATTTTGAGTTTTTCGAATATTCGAATACTTTTCATAATAAAATAAAAAATTAAAAATGTAGGTACGTAAAAATATTTTAAGTACCTATTTTGCATATTTGTAATATCCTCCCAACAAATGATAACTATTCGACAATGATAACTAGAGATTGTCACCATACAGGTATATCCTAACTGTCCGCTTGGTTCATTTTGCGAAACCTTGTTTTACTAGGGTGTAGCAACATGTCCCGAAACTTCGTAAAAAGTCTTCAAATTAAATTTACGTAATAGCATTGATGAGGAATGCGAAGTAACACGCAGTACTTTACAGCATAAAGTGTCTAAATTTAATATTTTTGGGCCATTGGAAATATTCGAATACCTTATGTCTTATTATTCGAATACTAAAGTAGACCGAATATTCGATTTTTTGGATTGCAAGCCCTAATAATAACATCATACTTTTTCGTTTGTTTTAATGTCAGCAACTATTACTTGATTAACCGAAAGTTGTTTTGTATCTTTTAGACTTTTAGACAGGTAGGTACCATTAGAGTAGGCAACCTAAAGGTGAATTTAGACCAAACGAGCGAATAAACGAATTTCGACGAATTACGTTTTGTGTAACGAACGAATTTCGTAGAGTGGGGATAGAATGAGCATTCGCTCGTTTGGTCTAAATCCACCTTAATACTATACTTCTTATAATACACTGTGACCATCATATGAGTAACATTAACCGAAACATTTTATGGTTATATTTCTGGCCATATTTAGTGACTAAAATGTCATAATATTATGTCGAATCTCTTCTTGGATTTAGCCTAGTTTTTGGGATAATGAATTTTCTTGTGAAACTATTTTTTGCGATAATTAAACGAAAAATGTAATTTTGATGGCACCTCTGGTGTCATGCCGGGCAGACCAGAGATCTTACTAACAGTAGGTAGGTAATAAAAGTTTAGAGAATAATCGAAGAAAATTTTTTACCTTAATAAAAAAATTACATATAAGTTATGTAAAAAAAACATCACTTTTTTTTTGGAATAAATGACTGAAGTTTGTCGGGTTACTCGTTCCCACCGTGTTTATCAATATTTGTAAATAAGCTACAAAATTGTTTCATTTTGTACAAAGTTAAGCTATATAATGTACTCAGAGGAAAAATCGTACCTATTCCTATAACTCCAGAACTTTAAATCAATTATTGCCTCGGCACTCGGCACGAAACAGATTACCAGTTCGTGACCTATTTAAGTGAAATAATAAAAGTATGTTGCCAACGTAATATATCTCTTCCGGAATGAAACATAAAGTATGTCAAAATATTCTATAGGTTATACATTTTTCTCTATTTTTATAGTCAATTAAATAACTGACTTATACTTTAAAATGCTATTCTATGGTATCCTCTATAGGTGCATTCAGATTTCAGATCAAACGAGCATTCGCTATTCTATCCCCCACTCTACGAAATCAACGAATCGCGTTTTGTGTAACGAACGAATTTCGTAGAGTCGGGGATAGAATAGCGAATGCTCGTTTGGTCTGAATGCATCCGAAGATGGCTGGGCAAAGCTCATACTAAAAATTCCAGGAATTTATTTTTTCCATTGGTCACCACCAAATGTTGTAGTGGTAAGTGGGAAAAAAATCCCAGTAGTTACCACCAAGCACTCTAGTGGTAACAGGTGGGTAAATAAATCCCAGTTGTTACCACTGCTGGTGTTAGTTGGGTGGTAAGAGGTGGGAATAACCCAAACAAACCGTTCAAAGAAATATCCATAGTTAATTAATCACTATTTTATTGTTTTAAAGGAGCTTTCCATGAGAATGTCGCTTACGTAACGCGATTCTTTTAATACTTCTAAAAATGATAGGAACCAGAGCTCTAGTGTGGTAATATTTCGGGAGTCGGGACTTAACTTACACGTTCGCACAGTTTTTTCTAGCTTTGAGCATTTATTTAACGTAGCTGCCATATAGTATAAGCGTCACAAAAGCGACATTCTCGTGGAATGCCCCTAAAATTATCCTAAAACGTAATGGGTAAGAGTTGATTTAATCATGGGTTTAGCAGAAGGTACCTATTTGACAGGGTAAGGTAAGGTGGGGTAAGATTGAACGGTTTTTTTAATGGGGTAAGACAAAAAGTCGTCCTTCTGGCACAGCGTATACAGCTAGCTTTTTGTCTTACCCCACAAAAAAAACCGTTCAATCTTACCCCACCTTACCTTATATTAAAAATTGAAGACATTTTGAATAGAATGCTTCTTTAAACTGTACAACTACTACTTCGTTCCACAACCTTTCTTGTTCTTAAATTAATAAAAAAGATTAATGTTAGGTAGTTAATTAACTGCGACCCTCACATTTTAAGAATCCGTATTGTTTCACGGTGGAAAAAACTATTATGCAACTTATAAAATATGTAAGTAGTTTTCTGCTGAGTTTTATTACCAGTCGCGGTCGACCAGCGATTACCATGAGCTGGCACCCTGAGTTTTACGCGGACTAACTTTCTGTTCATCCCACTCATACTCATGCGAGTATTGGTGCAAGCGAGAGGGATAGAAATTGAATTTGCGTTAAACTCGCGGCAAGCTCATGGCAACCAAACTGTGGCTGGAGAATTTTTAATAGAATATGGCCTAAATAATTGAATCTGTACGTTCTCGCGTTGGAGTTTTTACGTACTCATGAATTAGCTTTAATTTTGTTAAGATATTCTGATATTAAACATTAGTCTGAAAGTTTCATGCATTAGATATTTTATTGAATGTGTCCTTTCGGTTTTATTATTTATTTCTTCTCACACAAGCTTTCTTCAACTTATCCTCCTGCCGCCCAGAATTTTCTGACCAAAGATGGGATAGCAGCCCAGAGGCCTTTTTATAGGTTCGCATGGTTCGGGCCCAAGACATTCCATGTACGATATTATTGATTTAGCATTATTGTATGAGTGTAAGGTTTTTTGTGGGTTATATGACATATGAGTAGAGGGCTAAGATACAAAAAAAACATTGAAATTCAATGTCTTTTTAAAAGGTCTCCGGGCTGCTACCTCAGGAATTGTTTGTTTTTCTATTTCTTTTATTTTTGAGTTTATTGTAATAAAGATTCAATCATTATATAGATAATTTATGTATTAATTTATATATTAAAAATAAATCATCATAAATGTTAAAAATTACTAGATTTAAAAAATAATCTAGTATGTTTCCTAACATTGCTACTAATTAACATTTATATTGGCAACAACTGGCATTTTCTTCAGCCATGACCATTTGATTATTAAAATATATCATATATTGTATACGAAAAAAACAATAGAACTTATATGAAATGGACGACGACCCTATAATTAGGCACTAAACTTCACCACGTCGGTATTTTATGTAAAAATAGGGTAACCGCCCATATGCCTTTTAAAATCACATCCTGAACGTTATTTGGCTGTATAACATTATCCTATTTTTGCATACAAATAATTAAAAGATTATCTTAGTAATAAAAAGATTACCGAGGCAGGATATGAAATAAGGGATTATAAATAAAAATCGCTTTAAAAATATATTTTTTGTATTGCGCTTGCTTTTCTCTCAGATTTTTAGAACACCTATATTCTAATTTACTCACTCAGTAAAAAACTCAGTCAATGGCAAACTTAACTTGAGATCAATATCTTAATTACTAAATAAATCAGTATTGAACGGCCTATCCAAATATAATCATTAACACATTGCACGCTGAATTAGCATTGCTGAATTTCCTAATTTTTCATTCAATCAACATACATATTTGCCAATCCTTGCTACTTTTGTAACGATTAAAGCCCGTAGCCCTTTTAAAATGCCAATACAAGTTAACGCCCGCATGCCTTCTCGTAGGTCTCCCTATTAGAAGTTGTTGTATTTACACAAATTTATAGATTTATGATAAAATATATATTGATAAACAAAGATGAACATTTTATGCGCCTTTTACAACAAAAACATAAAAGAAATCTACCAAGATATCAAAGAAAATCATGGCTTTACTCAACACGTCCTCGACACCTCGCTATTGTTGCGGAGGTTAACTCACAACTGTCAGATAATGGTTGACAGCTTGACGTTTATCCAAAACGTCAAACCTGACACTATCGTCCAAAAACCATCCAACTTTAATACGCGATTAATTTGAAGTTCTGTGACAGGTTGAAGTTGGAGACCTTTTAAAAGGACTATTGGGCGTCTATAAGTTGAATGTGGTAATATGCTTGGGCCGGAACCACTAGTCAATCGGAGACCTTTAGGAAGGTCTTTGGGCGGCAGGAGGTTAAGGGAAAAATGAAAAGACTCGTGTATGTCGGCAACGTAATATATTGGACGGTAACTTCGAAAAATTTATGGACATTTGGGACACTTTCTTTTAGATCGAAACGTTTGTTCCGTGTAATGTTACTGTGGCAATAGTGTATAACGTGCGTAACGTGCTTTATATTTTCTGTGATGTATCAATTTTACCAGTACGAACTAGAAGCAATAAATTATGTAGACTAATATTTTAATTTTAACGATAATCGGGACATATTACGTCTGATATTGTTCTGAAATTTCGGGATCTTATTAGGGTAGGGGGTTACAATCTTGAATGTTTATGCAGAATTGCTGAATGCTGACTAATGAAAGAAACGTGGAAAAGTATATACCTAAATGACACGGATACTTACATACAATAAGGTCAATAAGGTAAGTATAGGTATTTTCTCCGATCGTTTCAACCGCCATGACTTCGGTCGCAACATTATTACGCGTTTTCAGTGGGTTTCTAATATTTTTTAGATGTATTGGTAGACGTACTCGACAACTACCAAAATATCCAAAAAAAATAATGAAATACCCATGGAAAGCGCGTAATAATGTTGCCACCGAAGTCACGGTGTTGGAAACGCTTGGAGAAATGCCCAAAGTATCTTATGCCAAAGTGTACGAGTAGGTTGTGTGGTACGTATAGGTACATATGTAGTATTTAACCATGTTGGTGTCATGCAACTAATATAATGAATGCATATCTCGTTCGTCAATAGAAAACAAAAAATGTAAACAAACTTAAAAACTTGAATTATTTCATAATCACGCACTCATACAGCACAATCTTGGTTTTATCACCAACTTGAAACCTTAAACTATGAGTACCTACAGGTACCTACATTTTTAGTTAAAATTATTGATATATATTAGTATTGACGTAAAAATATATCAGCGAACGTGTTTCACGATATGTTTCACAGATGTCAAATGCTAATGGAAAGCTTACAAAAATATATGTTGTTTAGTTTTTTTTCCTACTGACGAACGGTGTATGTACCTACAGCCAAAGACAAAATAAGGTGTACACAAAAATGTTCAAAAATATGTCCCAGTGCACTCTAATTCTGTGTAATAAGAACGTCGTAACATATTTATGAGCGGATTGCTTCGATACTTATTTTTGCACTTGACTGTACCTATGTAGGATACCTATGCTATTCAGCGAATAATCGTTTTCATTCCATCACTATTTTTACCAAGTTGTGGGATATTTGAACATACCAGTTTCTATCCCGCAATGTTCGGATGTGGTAGCAATTGCAGCGTGATTCACGGTCGGTCGGTATTTGCGTACAACGGCTCGTTCACACTCCGCTGACCCAATAGCAAATATGGGTACACACGTGTTTTGCACTGAAAGTAGGCTCATACTGTTATGTTTCATCGGCTGTTACTTTTCGGGGGATTTTTATACAAAAAGTACCTAGGTACACTGCGACCATAATATAACAAGGACGTCTAATGACGGATCAAAAATGCCCCCTAAACACTATTGTTCAATTGTGCCAAGATGGGCAGGACATAGGTAGTGCTTTTCTTAACACAGAATATACTTAGCCAATCAAAACTTTGACGGATCAATCACAACTATTTTTAAATGGCGGCTTAAGTTTTTATTGGTTGATGTTGAAATTCGTTACCATGATGCATTGAAGAGGGGGTGACACTTATCAACTGAAATTCTGGACGGTTTTTGAAAGGCAATTTAGCATGGCGTGCGGCTTTCATGTTTTATTTGTTCGTAGTAGGTATTACGTCATCACTTCGCTACCCCATTATTAAACGGTTCTATCTTACATTTCCGGGGTAATTCAATCTGAACTAAGTGACAGTAGGTATGACAATATCCAAATTTTAAGTTGATTAAAGTACAACATGGAACCTTGTAATATTGGGGCCACCTATACCTAAACGTGCCATCAGTTAACTTAGTAAATTGCCATTTCATAATATAATAATCCATGTATAATTTGAAATTTTAATAGCTACTTAATATTCCTAAACGTGCTTAATAAAACATACTGTTATTTATTTTCAGTTCACTTAGGAACGAAAGCCTTTTCACACCCTTTCACATTTTCCGAATCGCACATTGTCCAAACTGCCATCGATTTGGTAAACGAGGTACTAAGTAAGGTAATCTTTTAAGAGAGGTGAAGCATAATGATATTTGAACTAGTTCAATCATTAGTCACTTTATTGATATTACAGTATGTATATAAGTACAGTTGCCATCATATTCATATTCATATTCATATTTATTCATAAAATATAATTTTACATGTCAAAAAAAAAATTATAAATAAATGTCAATTAAATTACAAATATTACAATTATTTATCAAGATATTCAAATTAATTCATAGGTAATACAGAATAGGTAATAAAAAATAAATGTTTAACAATATCTGACATGTTACAATAGGCATTATCGAATAATTAAAGCTATAAATTACATTACAATTAAATTAAAATAAGATTCATTATCATTACATATTATTATCATCATCTCATCATATTATTATCATCTGTGATCTATTAGATCGGAGCGGCCAGGGCGCTCACAAATATCTGAACAGCATAGATATGCTGTTCAGATATTTGTGAGCGCCCTGGCCGCTCCATATGGCGAGATAGCCAAGATGCCATTCTGCCATAGCATATGATAAGCGATAATTCATCAACATCATCACAATATAGCACAAATACCCACTCCACTGCTGCTGTTAGCTTGGCCTTGATTATTCACTTCTAGCCTAGGGTTGTCAGTAGGCCTACACTTAACACTCGATAACTTTCAATGGGTTAAAAATTTATGTTTCACCATTTGTAAATCACAGAATTCCACGCGGACGAGATTCCTTGCCCCTCGTTTTGATGAAAATTCCGATGTTTCTTAATTTCAGTAGCTTCACGTATTTTTCAGCTATGGTGAATACTTTCGGTTGAGAGGACTTTCGGGTTATAGAGCTCAATCCAGTAGTTTGGTCCAGCCCCAATGCGATTCAGTTTAGGTTCGGCTTGTCAGTTTTTGACAGTTATTCTATGGAACTGACACATCGCGATTCAGATTAGGTCCTAAACTGAATCGCATTAGTTGATCGTGGTAGTCCCTCTATTCCCAATAAATGCTCGGCCCTAGCAGACTTATTCGTTTGACGCTTTTTAACAGTCGTGATATGTTCCTTGACTCTTTCCGAAACGTCAGGATAATATTAAACGTAAAATTTACGCGAATAAGAATAACTTTGACTGTCGGTGCTCGTAATAAATAGGACAAACTAACCTAAATACAATAATTACGGCTACCAATACAATATTAGGTACCTAAGTACGTCTTCTTATCCCGGCCTTTGCCAGGGTCCGCTTTCCTGCTACATTTCCTTCACTTTGCGTGATCCTGGGCATCTTCTACTGTAAGCCCATTCACACTCATATCAGCCTTCACGACATCTAGCCATCGCTTCTTTGATCTGCCGCGGGGTCGAGAGCCGTCAAGGATATGTTTCCTACGTATATAGTCAGGTGGCCTACGACAAACGTGACCAAACCACCGAAGACGGCATTCTTGAAGCTTCTCCGCTACGTCACGGACTCCGAGGCTGCCTCGAATGTACTCATTCCGATTGCGGTCAACACGCGTAACGCCGCACAGCCAACGTAGCATCTTCATCTCTGTAACGCGAAGCTCCTGGACGTGCCTTCCGAGAACCGGCCACGCCTCGGCACCATAGAGTAGGACTGGGCGGATAATGCACTTATACACTAGCCCTTTGAGTCTAAGTGGCAG
>JALPQI010018360.1:0-22315 GCA_025490895.1 Thaumatotibia leucotreta
CCGATCGTGGAGGCATTATAAAAACTTCTAATATCCAATGAACTTTCGACAACTTTTGAAGTACCTAATAATGGAACATTATTATGGATAGATAACTACCCAATAGGTAAGTGCGGGTACCAATATTGCAGAATATTCTCAAAATTTTCATAAATTACCGGAAATATTCATCAGTAACAAACAACAAACGTCAGAAGTGGAGTTTGTACTCACGTATCAGGTTTCACGGCTGAAGCTCGAACCAATCGGCCACTGGGTCATCTCATCTCTTTTTGATCAGGGTTTTTTACGCTATGTTCTGGAAAGGACACATTGGAAAAGTATCTTGCATCTTAAGCCTAAGGCAAGGCAATGAATGAGTAAAGAACAATACCAAGAATTTCCAATTCGATTCTCAGTAAAGTTTTGGACGCTTTTCGACGGTGCATTGCTGCTTAGGAAAAACGTCCCACTTTGACACTTACAAAGGATCGCTATGGTGGACGGGGTAGGTCCTTATAAAGACACAAGTGGCTTGTACCTTTATACGAATACAATGTCTAAGCGCCTTTATGGCAAGCGGCAAAGTGGGACGTTTTAACTAGACCGTTCACAATAAAATTAATGACGGTTACCTACAGATTTGTATTCCAAATAATACTAGTAATAAAGCTTTTCTAATAGTAGTTTAATCGAGGCAAAGTTTATACTTCGAACGCGGCGAAATGTATGATTTAAAAAGATCATAAGTTCATCAGTCAGTTACTCAACGAAGTGAGTATTTGTAGACCTTGTGTCAATACGAACAAGGTTCATTTGTGGTCAATTAACTACTGGGAGTTTTACGGCTCTTATGCTGTTTTGCTACTGTCACAGAAACTAGTTTCGAACAGCTTTCAGTAGCGGACGTTCCCGATACTCCCTAAATGAGGTAATTGAGTAACTCTTTGTTCTTACCATGGGTAACGCCAGTTAAGTACTTTTCAACCGACTTCAAAAAAAGAAGCAGGTTCTCAAGTTGACTCTGTTTTGTTTGATACCTCAGAAGTTCCGACTGAGTGAACCGATTTTGATGATTTTTTTTTATTTGAATGCTGATGCTTACTGATTGATCCCATTTTAATTTGGGCCAGGTCTGAAAATGGCATCCATAAGAAAATCAAACAAGTCTTAAATTTGCATTAAGCATGTGCACGACTAATGGACGAATAACTCAATATCACGCCAAAAAGCGATTTCAATAATCCCCCCCCCCCTTAAACGAAGAAGAAGTTAAAAACTTCGTCCTCCGATTTCTACACTTTCTTAAGAGACGCACTGGACAGAAATCGGTGAGATGCAACCCTGATGCTGCCCACAATCCTCTTTCAAAAATGGGGAGTAACCCAAGATCAAACTTCATTACCTAATATAAATAAAATTAATATAAGGAGCACGAAAATTAGATAGATTCAGAATTTAAATGATAAAGAATGAAACCAACAGCACAAACATAATTGATATCTGTTAGCACAAATCTAATTTAATTAAATATGTATTTGCACAAAGATTCTCGGTCTTCCAACTATTAGGTAATACCTGATTGCCCATTAGGCTATAAAGTTTCTAAACTGATTTAATAACCAGATTAAATATTGACAACACACAGTTGAAACCGCTTACAGAATTTGTAACTTAGGAGACTAGATAGCTTTTGCTTTGAGTTTCGAAAACGGACCTCAATTCAATATCGATAGTTTTAAATGGCTTTGGAAGCGATTATTGACTTTTCGTGCTCAAAATCAGTAGGTACCTAGTTGGCGAATATTGATTTAATGTGTTTAAAATATACCTATTTACTTAGATGTTATAATATAAATTACGTCTACTATACATATTAGCTAAATGCTTGTACTTTTGTTTCAAGTTTCTGTCTGGTAAAATGGGCGAATTCCTAGAGTGCCCTGAAAGTTCGGCCGAACCCTTAACATTCTTCACATAGACAGATAACAGAATTAGGACGAAACATTGTGTGAAAGTAATTTATTTCTATTGAATTCACCTTCAATATCGACATGTAACATTAAAGGTAGGGATCGTTTGATTCACTAAACGAATTCAATAAAGCTACACCCACGACAGAGGGAATGACTAAGGATGGCGAAATTGATGGAATGAGGAGAATTTTCGTGAACAATTTTGTCTTCCTCCCGGTAGGGATATTATGGAGGATTGGATTATATCGTGAAATTGGAAATTCCGATACAAAAAATTTGGGCACAATTTCAATATAGATGTTGACTTTACCTATGTTTTTGTGAAACTCTGTTTACCGAAAACGCAGGTCCTTAGTATTCATCATAGAAGCCGTGTTTTCATACTAATTTATTTATATTTGAAGAAGATTTGTTTAGCAATCCTTTACTACATACCCACTCGTAAATACGTACAACACTAATTGCCCGTGGCATTAATTTTGAACGTATCAAATTTCTTACAATTATTTTATAAAATACCTCTCGACTTTTCTTGTAGGTATCTCCAAAAACTTGCAGATTTATGCGCACAAAACCGTAAAATGAAACGAAAAAAGAATGACAGCGGACGACTTGGCACCTAATGAACATATTCGGAAATAGGGCACGTCTGCGAGAATGCTTCGTCAAGAATTCAAGCCCCATTGTACCGGTGGCGATGGTACTTCAGCTTTTTCACAGCTAGTTGGGTATCTAGCTTTCTTTGGGCACACATTTTTTGCATCTTTAAAGAATCAGGTGTCTATCTTGGTGCCAAATTTTACTGATACTCTATAGGCTTTTGATGATCCCGTGTTTTCATCTGTCATTGTGGCCATCAGGTTTTAACAAGTATGTAAGTGCGAAAGAGACGAGTAGCACAATAAAACGTGCGAACGTGTGACCATCATTACGATTACCGATATGAAAACACCACGATACAGGCACCAAAACGTTTACATTCTCATTTTTATGATGCCTACTTTTTAGTTTATGAAACTGCTTGGTTTGAAGATGTATTTAGTCGGGATTAACTAAAAAGTTATGTTATGCCCGTATATTTGAATGGTCCGCATTTATTCAATGTTTCATTTAAATACCAATTCATATCACGCATAATACGCATCAGTATTTCGATACAGCGATGAAATACATCCAGCATCATCTGTACAATGCCACAAGGGCCAATCTTAGATATAGGTTAGGTTAAGTAGATTAGTTATATTTAATCTATGTAGGAACATAAATATTAGTTTTAAAAAATAAATTGAAGTATAATTCATATCACTGCTTAAAATACGATTTCCCAAAACTGCAGAGGTTGAAGATTGTATTTTTTTTAATGTTTTAATTTGAATTAAGTACCATTAGGTAAACTTACATACTTTCTTTACGTCCACCTCAGTTGGTAAACAACGAGTAATGAAGTCTAAAATGTAAGATCAGTTGAGTTAAAAAAATCTAACCTTTTCTTGTTCGCTTTCAAAAAATGTAGCTAAAAATAAAAACAAAATATTCAAACAAATTTCATTACATCAAACTCATTCAGGGAGATCATTACGGAACGCTTTTCGCTATAAAAAGTCTTAAATAAAACGTTCGCGCTAAACTCGCCTTCAACCCGGCCTTTTAATTAACTCGAGAAGCAAATTGCCCTGAAATGGTAAAAACAAGCAGCAGAAAGGGAATTCCTTTTTCTAAGTTGGTTAGGTATTGGCTTTTTCACTTAGTAGATATTTGCTCTGAACGTGTTTAATTATTTGTTCTTCAACTTCTTCAACTATCGTTTTGTTTCAATGTTTCAATTCCCCTCCCAAATAGGAAATTTAATCAAGTACCTACCTTTTATGAAAATATCGTTATTCGGTTAAGCTCAAGTATAGTAGTAAACTCAGTGCTTGATGGAGACTTAGACATTACGAAACTAGTCGAAAAATTCGTGCTTTTAGTCTTTAAGTTATATATTAGTACAGGGTCGCGTTTTATAAAGTTACAATTTACAATTTCGCTGTTTGCCTCTCTAACGCACGCACTTATTGGCTAGAAAGAGAGGCAAACAGCGAAATTGTAAATTGTAACTTTATAAAACGCGACCCAGATGGTGCCATTTTTACGCGCTAGTGCGAGAAGTGGCTCATATTACGTCAGGTTCAAGACTTCGGAGGGCCATCTATACTAAAAAACGTCGTACGAGACACGTGAGATATCCGTTCTCATTTTCTAAGAATTGCATCATAAACACCGATATTTTTCCGATTGTGTACAGAGATAGGTTTGAAGATTTTTTAATTTCAACATCTTCATGAGGTTAACCAATTAGACAAAATACCTACGTAATAGGCACTTGCCTGTACAATACAAACGCAAATCATTTCAGATTTTCCACCAAATCTCTAAAAGCAATCCTCTTACTTACCCAAATAAAAAACTGTCGCAGCTCTTTATTAGCCAAATAGCGATGGGGTAGACATTCCCGCAAATGACATCCGATCGTAAACGGGCTTATAAAGTAGGTACATTCACGTTCATCGAGTTGGATTTGAAGGGATTTGACACGTTTTCGATAGATTCCCGAAAACGAGGTTCTAACGAAATCATGTCAGAAAAGGTTTTAGTCCTTGGCAGCCCAATAGTTTTGTCACTTCTATTGATAAAGCGTACTCATCCTTACGTACTTGTCTTACAGTCAAGTGCAAAAATAAGTATCGAAAGAATCCGTTCATAAATATGTTACGACATTCTTATTACACAGAATTAGAGTGCACTGGGACATATTTTTGAACGTTTTTGTATACCCCTTATTTTGTCTTCGACTGTACCTAATAAACAATTGTCTACCATCGAAGTGTATATTAGTTCCTGCCGTAAACAGCTGTCAACAGCGTTTCGTTGTTCGATGAGAGAGCTATTCGAGTGGAAATCATATGACAAGTACCAAATCCTAAAAAAAATTGGGGAGACAGCTGCTTTTAAAAATATGGCCCTAATATTGCGCACGGTTCCCTAAATTTTGCAAATCTAACAATGGTTTTAGAGAAAACACTTTGTATATAGAGGTTAGAAACTTGTTTACATACTAGTGAGAAGTGAGAGAGTGGAGTGAAAAAAAAACAGATTGACCCGTCAATCGAGGTACTGTTTTTTTTCCAAGTGTGGTCTCTGTCCGATGTATGTATCCTTTTGTATAATAGGAAGTTTGGCAATATGATAGATGCTCATGTTCAGCTGCAAGCATCAAGTAACAATTCGCAAATAGGTAGTAACTTTTCCTATAGTAACATAAGGAATTTACCGGGAATGGCCAATCTCTAATCAATCATACATTAACTGAAAATATACTCGTCATATCCAAATTGATACACCAGTGACAGTGAAAGTATGAATGTTACATTGTGTACTTGGTATCGTTTTTTGGTGGTCCTAGAAGATAAAAATTGTTTTAGAACCAAAGTTGGGGTTTGATGTTTCTTTAATTCAATTGCAGTCTTGTGTGCTTGTACTCGCAGAAGTTGGGAACACTGTGTAACCCAGCTTAACAAACTTTAGATTAGTTTAAGCCGTATACGCTCTAGTTGGATCTTTTGTATCAAAAAGTATGTAGATTGAGGCTTACAATTTTATTTAAAAACACATCTATGAGAATGTCCTCTGTAGCCAGCCTTTGTTGTCAGCCTCCGTAGCCTAGTTGGTAGTGACCCTGCCTACGCAGCTGGAAGTTCTGGGTTCGAATCCCGGCGAGGGAATTATTTGTGTATTTATTATTTATCACAAATATGTTTTCCTTGGTCATGGCTGTGTATGTATTTAAGTATCTATATACAGGGTGGAAAGGGACGACGTTCCATCCCGCTACCGACCGAGTCTACCAACCATTACGATGAACTTTCAGTATGGGACCAACATCGAAATCGTACATGGAAAATTGACTTTTCCATACTATTGAACTCTAACTAATCACTCACTTTGTATGAGGGGTTAATATATTTTTTAATATTTCGATGTTGGTCCCATACTGAAAGTTCATCGTAATGGTTGGTAGAATCGGTCGGTAGCGGGATGGAACGTCGTCCCTTTCCACCCTGTATATCTATCTATTATAGGTATATATCGTCGCCTGGTACCCACATCACAAGCCTTAATTGAGCTTACCGTGGGACTAGGTTGAATTGTGTAAGATGTCCCAAGATATTTATTTATTTATTTTATTTTATTCATTTGCAGTCTTGTGTGCTTTGTACTGCAGAAGTTGGGAACACTATGTAACCCGGCTTAACAAACTTTAGATTGTTTAAGCGGTATACGCTTTGGTTGGATGTTTTTTATCCAAAAGTAGATTGAGGCTTATAATTTTAATTAAAAATACATCTATAAGAATGTTCTCTGTAGCCAGCCTCTGTTGTCAGCCTCTGTAGTCTAGTTGGTAGTGACCCTGCTTACGAAGCTGGAGGTTCCGGGTTCGAATCCCGGCGAGGGCATTATTTGTGTAATTATTTATCACATATGTTTGTTCCATGGTCATGGCTGTCTTATATACCTATATAATTATTGAAATTTGGCTATTTCAGAATTTCAGCACGTCCAGATTCAATCTCAGTTAAACTAGAACGTTGGTAAGACATTGTTTTATTAAAATCTCAATACGTATGTGCATAATTGTATAGGTACCTATGCCATCAATCAATACCTTTAGTCTTCCCCATTCCAGTAGCTAGAGCTGGTTTGTTATATGCATAACTTACCGACTATCACATTTAAAAACCATCATAATCATGAACTCCGATTACATATAATACCTATGAGAATGCAGGTCATAAAATTACTGAAATCGATTGTTCGGAACATGATAAATTGATAATATGCCTGCATAATTACGTAGGCAGACAATACGTGTTTAGACGTACAAATGCATCATAAACAATAACTATTATTGTTACCCGTAAGGCAACCTGTTCCAAAACTAGAAAGTTGTATGTCCTAAATATATAAAGATCGACTTTATTATGACTGGGATAAGTTAAAATGTAAATAAATCAGTGTACGTACTCTCAGTGCGTCTAATATTGGCGCCCACATATGTATAGACTCCACAAAACAAACACATCAATAGAACAATATTGTATTTTCTTCGCTTACCCCGCGATAATTATTCATGAAATAATAATACATTGTGTAACAAGGGAGGTAAGTACGGAATTACTAACGAGAGTGTTAGAAGCCCGACGCCGTAGGCGGAGGGCTTTTAATTACTCGAGTTAGTATTCCACTTACCGACCGTGATGCATACAATGTTTTTCATCACACTTGCTGACAAAAAAATAAATTTTAAGACAAAATATTATTAAATGACGTACTGAGATTTCTATTACTCCCTAGGGAATTTCACTGTTCTATTACTCCCGCTACGCATGCAAGCAATGGCGCGCTTAGACAGCAAGTGTGATGAAAAACTACATATATGATAGAATCGGACGTCACGTACATTAATTTATTGTTATTTTTAATTGTCACTCCCTGCCTGTTACCCGTAGCCCACGAACCCTGATAAGTATTCGAAACATCGGGATATAATTAAATTTATTAATAATGCGAAAGAGTTCTTTGAATTCTCAACGCAATCAATTCTTGCTGTAATTATATAATTTGAAATCAATTAGACATCGACTTAATAAGCAGTAAGGGAATGATTTTTGAGAAGCATTAATTAGGTACAGCATAAATAGCAATAGTATTTCATTACTTTCATAATTTATAAATATCGAAGGAATCTAACGAAGTACCGCCATTTTAAATAAAATTTTGGCATCTTCATTTTATTAAGCTATTATTTTGAAACTATTTCGATATTCAAAATTGTTCCGGTGTTGGTTACGTATATAGGTAGGTACCGTACAAATGGGTTCCGTTGAAATGAAACATAAGCAAGGTCGTCAGTCGTCACCAGGGATCAGATACCGGTTTTTTCTCCATACAAAAGAACGGTTCGAATTCCGTTCTTTTTCGTTCTTAGGTAAATATTTTTTTTGTTAATGGAGTAACTCAAAAATACTATGTTAATAATTACATAAAAAGTTGAGTACTACATAAAGAGTGTAAAACATTTCAAAATATTGACCTATTTCGAGGTTTTTCTAAAAAACCGGTTCCGATCCCTGGTCGTCACAATAGGTCCTTTTATTCCACGGGATAAATATCATGATTGAATCATTTCCAGCGCCCTCTATCTCGAAAAGAACAAATTGATCTATGAAAATTGAGTTACTTTCTCCATTGATATTCAAATGTGTTTCGACTAAAAAAGCTGTGCGACAATGAATTGTTTGAGGGTAATTGAATGCTTTGTATAGGGCACTAACGGTATGCATAAAAAGGCTACTGTTGCTGTTAGGAATGTATTCATTGTATTGTGTTTTTACTAATTATTTCAAAGGGCATAACAGACTATAGTTATTGCAGAAAGTGACCAACCACTATTTTTTTACAATTTGATTTCATCTTTAACATATAGTTGACATATAATAGTTAGTTGAACAATAGTAAGTTTAACATAAAGTATTGTCGCTTTCTGTATTGTCAAAAAATCATATTTCGCTTTCTGCATAACTGTGCAATTTTCAAATAGTTTGTACATTTGGATTACGTCTTCAATATTGATAAAAAGAAGGCTGGTAGAGTCAATAATCATCATCATCATCATATCAGCCGAAAGTCGTCCACTGCTGAACATAGGCCTCCCCCAAAGATTGCCACAATGACCGGTCCTATGCCACCCGCATCCAGCGGACTCCTGCGACATTCACCAGGTCATCAGTCCACCTTGTGGGGGGCCAACCCACGCTGCGCCTTCCGGTACGTGGGTAGGCCAATGGTAGAGTCAATGGTGCTGAGCAAAATGCTAAATTTCCCAAAATATCTTAGAAAATTTGTATGGACTTTTCCTTTTTTGTTACCAGATTCCTATAACATTTTGGTAACAAAAAAGGAACGTTTCATGAATAAATAAGAAACTGAGTACGCCAATCGCATGCCCAGCGTGGCGCGTTTGGCAAACCCTCCCCTGGCTATGATCCTCCCCTATCGAGGGAAGCTCATGTTCAACAGTGGACAACTGGACATGGTTGAAATGATGATGATGATTTATCGAGCTGCAAGTAAAACTGTCTTTAGTTCATCTATTTTTAAACTTAGTTATTTAATTGTAAACTGCAGCTTCGCAAACTTGAGCTGTTAAAAAAGTTATTCAGTTTTAGTACGTACATTTACTCTGCTTTTACTGCATTCTTTATTACGAGGGCAAGTTCAGTCACACCCTGGAGCGGGATTCAACTTTTATGAATGACAAAACTTGATAAATGTGACTGAGATGTAAAATTTTATATATACAGTGTGACCAAAACATAACTGCATTCCCGCTGCCAGTGAGGTTTTGGGAAGCAAAATAAGCTTCTTAGAGATTTTTACAAGTTTTCAAAAGTAGTAATTCTAAGTACAATGTCAACCTTTCAGCGGAAATGCACTTATTTTTTGACCACCCTGTATATAGTATAAACGAGTTACAATTGGCAGACTTAATGCCTTAAAGGTTCATATTCACATTCTCTAGTTTCTCTACCAGTCAACCGTAGGACAGAAAAGCCGACGTGAGTCCAACGACACCAGTGTGAATATCTGAGCGTTTCAACCGCCTAGTTTTGGTGGAATCATTTTTGCCGAAGTTTCTATTCGTAAGAATGTGCTACTTTGTCATTTGAAGGAGGCACGGCACCTTATACAATCGACGCTCCCATACATTTTGCTCAACCTATCTTAACCCATTTCTATGGAACAAAAATGGATGTCATATTTGGTGCTATAGTAAAATTTGTACAAAATCATTAACAGATTCAATATATCAAACCTGTATATAATTATTTTCGTACCGTCGCTGTTGGCTCGTAAATTCGAGCCAGTGTCCTCATCAGCATATTTTTTTGTATCCATTTGACACAAAACATAATTTTTCAAGTCGAGAGGATCAGCTTTTAAGCCATCCTTCAAACTGCTGTGGGCTAAAATGTAAATACTAATTTTAAATTCAAATGGTTCACGAATCGGGCACGTTCGGGGTCTTAGGGGTTCCTTGGGACAATTATCAGCGGCTTAATTATTTGAACCCGTGGATTGGATTGTAATATATACTGAGAATCTTAGACTTTGATTACTATTAGGAACTTGTTCAGCAAATTGTAGAAAATTCTTAAAATCTAAAATTTTTGAAATTTTCTTGAATAAGTTTTTATGCAAGCTGCAAGCTATTAATACCTATATTCCGTTTCATATTAAGAAAATAAATAGTCAATTTTGAAGCTTGCCGTGTGGTGACGGCAGTAAGAATACATTTGTCACCACCCGCGGGTGTCGTAAGAGTCGACTAAGGGATTGAAGTGTCACTGACCATTCTACAAGATTGATAATGTGCAGGAGCGCCATCATAGTGGACACATTACTGCGATCGTCAATCCGCTTGCCCAGCGTGGCGATTATGGACATTTACCTCCTAATGCGTCTATACGCATAGTTAATAGGAGAGGCCCACTTAGTGTTCTATCCATTCCTATCCTGATTAAAATTACAGTTAGGTTAGATCTGTTAGGTTTGTTAACAGTATGGTTCCAGGCATTGAAAGAAAACATTATTCGCATGGCTTTTTTCTTTTTCCACTGTTATGAAAAAATCTTACTCAATAAATTTATTTATTTATTTATTGAGTAAGGGGTAGAGCTTTAAAACTATACAATTATATACCTACATTTGTATTGTACCATCAAAAACATAAGAAACGACTCAAAATATCTACAGATTTTGAAATGACGGACCAACACAACACCATTTACAGTAGGTAATATGTGTTATTAGAGGTAGCCGTAAACAAAAGCGAACAATGTTATTGCTCACAAGAAAAACTTTCAAGTGATGGACGACGGCCAGTTCATATAATTTAAGTTACATAATAACTAACAACGAATACAAAAGTATGGAGTATGGTCCGAAAACTTTTATTCCTGTATTTGTATCACCAACACGTGAAACAATTGAAAGTTTTAATACAATCTTGAAGCTATATCATAGCTCACAATGTCTTATATTTTGAGTTGTGGTTACAATATTAACCCTTAAATCGACAACGACACTTTTTTTTTAAATACATAAAACTATAGTTTTTATGCCTATTTATATGATTTTAAATAACAGAAAATTAATAAAAAAAATCGCTTAAGGATAGTTTTTCAGAAATCATATGTCAAGTATGTTGCACGTTGCCAACTATGCAGTGAATAGGTATTGGGCTTGAACGTCCAGTATTTTTGCCATTGCCAATTGTACGGTTAATTTAGTTTATTATATTTTTAATTTTTTTTTACATATATTATATGAAACAAGATATTATATTTCAAAATCCTTATTAAAAAACTTATAATTTCAATAAGTAAGTAGTAATATCTTAGAACCTGTGGACTACAAATGAAAAAAAAAGGGACACTGAAATTCAAGGCTGACATAGAATAATATAAGTTTTTATAAATTGTAAATATAAATTCACGTGGTTCTATGTCAGCCTTTGATTTCAGTGTATCTGTTTTCCATTTGTAGTTCACAGGTTCTACGATTTAGGTTCACAATTTAGTAAAATCAATGCATTTAGATTTAGAGCGGCTTAGTTTACTTGGCTCATGGCATAATCAACAGCGATGTCCTAATGATGTCCTTATCATACGGGAAGCAAAACTTTTTTCAGATTGACTTTTGTTTACATGTTTGTTGGACTTAAATAAAAGAACTCCAATGAAAAATCAATACTGGGAGTTACTGAAAATATGCTGTTTTCTGTACTGCTGTGCAGCATCTTCCTCGTCTGAGTTTTCAGCATCTAGGAAACTTTTTTTGGACTTGAAATCACACAGCTTTATTAGAAATACATTACATAAAAGTAATATATAAATATATTAATAATTCTTTGATATATTGGGCAGCAAAAGCTCATTGAGTGCGAAGATCTATTTCGTTATTAGTACCTACGTCGTTATGAGTAGTATGTAAAAAATGGCCATATAGCGATATTATGACATAGATGTTATTGCAGGTCACTTAGTACTGATTTTTACATAAAAAGTGTCCCATTTTCATTTCATTTGAGTGGTTTTACTCGAAATTATAATGTGTTGATGAAGCACGGCAACATTGGCAACGAGAAAAATTTTGGACATAGTTAAAACACCGTATCATTGGCAACGGGAAAAATACTGGACATAGCAACAACAACATAAAACATGGCGTAGTTGCCAACGGGAAAAATACTAGACATTCTACTTTGCAAGTAATAAACTCATTGATGAACTGTGTTAGAAGTTTCAAGTAAACAAAAATATGTACTTCAAGTATTTAGTTAAATAGATGTGCAAATTAAACAATACCTTATCATACAAAATTACGAAAAAAAAATTGTTATCGTTAGGCCGGGCGACGTGTCCTTCCCAATTGGGTATCTTGGTGGCGATTTATGACAAACTAGCGTTTCTGTTGGCTCGACACATTTTTTTTCAGAATAATAATCATTATGCAATACACTTACACTGCTTAGTTTTCGCTTCAGCGTTTTGGTTTCTTGTGTAGATTTTTGTATTTTGGATGTCTAGTATTTTACCCGGTATCGAATTAAGGGTTAAAGAAATACTTATAGGTAATTACCTACCTATGCTTAGTGCACCTATCGGTCCGGTGGCACATAAAGACATCGAAAATTTTAACAGACTATTCCTGAATTCATAAAATAGTACATTACTACCGAGGCCGCGAAGTGACTGGTTGCCGGCCGAATACTTATATGTAGAATCTCAAACATGCAATGAAATGAAACAAAAAAAAATATCTTCATTCTAAGAAATTATAAGTCAACTACATAATTTTTTTTTATATTTTTAGTCCTTGTGGACAGGCGAAATCACTAAGCTATACTGCCTTAAAAATCAAATACGATAAATAATAATAATAATAATTTATTTATTTCTAAGAATATGGTACAAAGATGGTACAGATACAATAAGTGCCTCATATCCTGCCTCTTGTGGCGTAGAAATACTAGAAATATTACAATTAGACTTACTATCTAACTTATTCGACTAGGTAATTATTATTGGCATTGGCATCATATAGGCATAATAAATTAAAATAATAAGCCAATAAGTAATTAATAATTGAACAGTTCATTAATTGAATAGAAACACATGTCAAGTAACCAATTAAACAATTTCTTTTCAAATTTATATATGTCTAGAATTTTTATATCGTCAGGAATCTCATTATATAATTTTATTGCCATAATATATACATTTTTACTAAATATTCTTACATGTTGTCTAGGAATATACAGTTTGTTGGGATATCTTCCATTTCTCTTATTAATAACGACATCATGCAGAGGAAAGAGGTCCGGGTGATTCTTGACAAATTTAGCCACTTCGTATATATACAAGCACGGCAAAGGTAGAATCCTTAGCTCCTGGAATATTGGTTTGCAGTGGTCTAAATATTGAGCACCGTATACAGCTCTAATACATTTTTTTTGAGCAACAAATGTTCTCTGAATATCAACTGAGTTACCCCAAATGATTAGTCCGTATCGTAACACAGACGACACGTATCCATGATACGCAGAGAGGGCGATATCTCTAGATGTGATCGTTCTAAGCCTTCGCAAAGCAAATACAAATCGGTCCAGTCTTTTACATACATTATCAATGTGTAGTTTCCAGTTCAAATGCTTATCCACTGTCAAACCAAGAAAGGAGGCCGAATCAACAGAATCTATCATATTAGAATTTAGGTTAATTTTAAGATCAAGGTTGGGAGAAGTATAGTTCTGAAAATGAATTATTTTAGTTTTGTCTGCATTCAATTTGAGGTTATTATCTTCTAGCCATCGAATAGCCTTACTTATCTCAGTATTCGCTTCGCCTTCTAAGTCAGTCCCATTCTTACTTCTAATTATTAAGGTGGTGTCATCGGCAAATAGTATACAATTGTGACTTAGAGATGCCGGCAAATCATTAATGTATAGCAAGAATAGGAGGGGACCCAGAACGCTTCCCTGCGGAACGCCATTACTAATTGGTTTTAGAGCCGATTTATAAATGCACTTCTTATTTTTTATAATTCGTGTAATTTCGACGTATTGTTTACGGCTGCATAAGTAATTTTGCAACCAAGAATAGGCATTACCCCTTATGCCATACCTCTCAATTTTATATAAAAGACCATCATGACAAACATGGTCAAAAGCTTTACTCATGTCGAGGAAAATTGCCAACACTGATTGTCTATCGTTAAGGCACTCGCTAATATTCTTGACTAGGGTAAAGCATGCGAGAGATGTGGAGCTATTTTTCCTAAAACCGAACTGGACACGACGCCTCATTTTTTTTTAAGTTTGACATGTTTGAAAGGTGCAAATTTTTACTTTTAAAAAGCGGTATTAGACGATGCGGTCTGTTGGGTCCAATTAATCGCATGCAGTGACCGGGGCCGACGGATCGCACTGTATAATACTGCTTTTTAAACATTACTTTGAGTAGTTATTGTACATATTTTAAATTATATAATTTAAATACCTAATTATAACTGCAAAAATTTGCCAATCATTTTTTTTAAATACTAATATTACTTACAGATAATTATTGGCTAAAAGCCAAGATGCCAGGTCACAACCCTATGTCAAATGAAAATAAAAAAAGAGGCACTTGCCGGCCTAGGCTGGCAACGAGGTACTTCCCGGCCACTTTTTAGGCACGTAACTACAAAATTTCATTGCATGTTTGAGAAAAGTAATATTTTTATCTGAAATACACAATCAAGATGCGATTAGTCGCACAATGGGCTCGTCCTGTAATAAGAAATATTAAAAAAAAAACTTTACCTTACTACCACATCATCAATAAGATAAATCATGTCAATCGAGACAGAAAGCGAATTCTGTATTATTTCCCTTTCCCAAAAATAGCAGTTATTTTTTCGTTTCGTTTCAATTTCGTACTCAGCTTAGACGCGCAACATGTTATCGCCCAGAGGCAAAGTAATTTGTCAGAACTACGTTACTCATCTCATATTGCTATATTTTATTACGTCTGTATGATCCTTAATGATCTGGAAGATATATTAATTCGATAGAATAGAAGATTTTTTTCACCTCAGCAGCTCGAAAAGACTTCTTTTGATTCGCGAAATCAGTGAGCAAAGTGCGATTTTGCTCACTGAGTGAATGCTGTTTTCCATGACGTTTAGACTTCAACTTTTTCTTTTGTTTCTTTCACTTGTTAGTAAAAAGACAGAGATGAAAAATGTTACGTTATAAATTGTCATAATATGCATTTTTTTTTTCGTTCATGGCATCCTAGCGTATTCAGCCAGTTGTATTAGACGACGCGTTTTATCGGACCCGATTCCTTGTATCCGAACGGCATATGGCCCCTACCACCAAGCATACATAACATTGGCGTCCGTCATTCCACCTCTCTATCGCTCTTATATATAAGTGTGACAGAGAGAAAGACAGCCGTTTTAAAACGGTCGGATATCGTGGTACTAGGCGAGTCAGAATCGCGTTCAGAAATTCGACACGAGTTCATTTCTAAATAATTATAACTGTTTTATAAAATTTTATGAGCTTTCATTTTTTTAGTAGTTATAATTATGTACTTTCTGTTACAAACATAATGGTAAAACAAAAACAAAAAATAACGGGATGGCACGTATAAATGTTTAATAACATATTTTCCTTTTCTCCATGCTGAGGTGAAAAGTTGTATGTACAACTTGAGAGCAAAGTTATTTGAATCTCGTGTCTTTCGAGTCTCTCGCTACGCTCAAGACTCAAAACTGACACTCGCATCAAATACGAACTTTGCTCTCATGTTGTACAAATAACTATATACAGTCAGCCTCCGTAACCTAGTTGTTAGTGACCCATGTTTGAATCCCGTCGAGGACATTATTTGTGTATTAATTTAATTTTTTTGGTTCTTAGTCGTGGCTTCTATGTATTTATTATTTAAGTATCTATACGTATCTGTCTATTAAGTATGTCGTTTCAAATTGATGATAAAACCAAGATTGTGTTATGACTATGAAAGTGCGTGATTATGTAATAATGCAAGTTTTTGTTTGTTTACATTTTTTCGTTTTCTACTGGCGCACAAAATAATAGCCCTAAGCCGTACCATGAATTGTAAAGTAAAGGATACGTTAGGTTTTACTCGATGCGTAATGCATTATATCGCGCTTGCACTGACATATTGGAGCGAGCGCGATGGCCTGCTTTACGTATCGAGTAAAATCTAAAGGTGCAGTGCATTCAGACCAAACGAGCATTAGCTATTCTATCCCACACGAAATCAACGAATCACGTTTTGCATAACGATCGAATTTCGTAGAGTAGGGGGTTAGAATAGCGAATGCTCGTTTGGTCTGAATGCACCTTAACGTAACCGCCATACTTGCCAGGTCATAGTACGGCTACGGATCTCACTAATTCAGATTAGCATTTACATGTTAGTTGGTTTTTATTACGTATCTTGCACTGTCATAAAACTTATTAGAACGTTATTTTTAGTACGCGTACCTATACTCTTACACAAAGTACACAAAACAACCATGACTTCCAAATATTTTGAAAAGAGCTTTTTTATACCCACGTCTGAAATCAAAATCATAAAAGGGTTACACGAAACAAAAGAGCATTGAAAAATTTCGGAAAAAAAAAATGTTTACGAAAATTTCCGTATTTTTCGGTTTTTTGTCTGATTGTCACTAAGGTTTTTACATACTTTCCTAAACCGGTTTTGGAAAGTATGTAAAAACCGGTTAATAACCGGTTATTCACACTAATCTCATACATATAAAAACCGGTTTGCTGTTACTCTTTCCATCTATTTGAACTGAGTTTTCCTCGACAACATCGCATTCGCCTTTTGAAATAGAAAATTATAGTTAACATTGGTTTAGAGTTGTATATTAAAGTAGAAACTTTCATTGATTTTTCCATTAGAATCCGAAAAACACGAACCATTTGGAAAGAATATTTTTTTTAGAAGTTATCAACGCTCCTCGAAACACAGAAACAGAATACGTGAGGTGAAAAAGTGTGTACATATTTATACCCTTGACTGCACAATATCTGTGATGAATGAGTATGTTAATATCCCTTTTAATATATTCAGGGTTTATAAACGTGCCTAAATGACGGTATTAATTAATTTGATACATTTATCGTTAGTAAACAGTGAACGCTTTTTAGAAATCCGTAGCCAACACAGAAGCCATTCGTTCGTCTGTTTTTCTGTCTATCAGTCTCTGTCTGCAAAATAGCGATCGTGATTCCTAGATCGTTGAATTTTGGCATTTGTAGGTAGGTACATATATGAAACATAACTTAGCTCTGTAAAAAAAACATTTTGGGTCTTTTGCAAAAAAAATTTAGGTACATAATTAAAGACATTTAATGAAAACAAAATTTAACGCCATAATTTCTGTGTCACGAAGTAAAATTTTGTGTAACAACTCTGGCTGTTTTGTGGAAAAAAGGGCTTTTTGTTTTGTTTTGGCTGTATTGTGGAAAAAGGCGACTTAAGGTGCATTCAGACCAAACGAGCATTCGCCATTCTATCCCCCACTCTGCAAAATCAACGAATCACGTTTGGTGTAACGATTGAATTTCTTAGAGTAGGGGGTTAAAATTAGAGTAGCGAATGCTCGTTTGGTCTGAATGCATCTTCAAGGTGCATTCAGACCAAAAGAGCATTCGTTGTTCTATCCCCCGCTCTACGAAATCAACCAACCACGTTTTGTGTTACGATCGAATTTCGTAGAGTGGATGGTTAGAATAGCGAATGCTCGTTTGGTCTAAATGCACCTTAAGACGACATATTTTACTTTTCTATGAGCGATCAACAATACGGTCAAGCAACTGTTCGACGGAACCCAACAAAACATGGTTCGACTTGTTCTTGACCAGTTTATATGTAAATAATATGGTTCATTAATCAAGTTGATCGTTGGGTAAAGAATATAAAAACATGTTGTTCAGAAAATAAATTGTTTACAACCTTTTTGTTTGGTAACAGTAATAGTGTTAAAGATAGCGTGTTTATGTTAAGTTTATTGTAGTTAAGAGATTGGAACAAAAAATACCGACAAAGGAAATAAGTACAGTCGACGTCAAAGATATCATTACGGTTTTAGGGGCTAGAAATATATTTACCTACACAACTTAATGTGTCAATACATTTTTGGAACATAAACCGTAATGATATCTTTCACGTCGACTGTAAATACGAGTACCTATACAAACGATACCGGCATTATACTTATCCAACCTCGTATCTGCAACGCTCACTTGATGGAAAAACAGCCGTATTCCGAATAACGGAAAGGTTACATTTCTACGAATAGATTGCTGTAGATCCGAAGTAGAATAAGGCCGGTATTACACCTATAAGTTCTAACGTAAGTTAAAGGGACGGGGCTATACTAAGGAATGAGATAGTGATATTCACCTCTCATTCCTTAGTATAGCTCCGTCTCTATAACTTACGCTTACGTAAGAACTTACAGATGTAGTGAGAAATGACTTGCCTTCGGAAACGTTCGTCAACGTCATGCTGTTTCAGTCTATCTCACTGAGACTGACAGTAATAGCTGTCATGCTACTTCAGTCAGACTCGGTGACACTGCTGAAACAGCATGTGTTTACGAACGTTTCCGAAGGCAAGTAATTTCTCACTACACCTGTACAGGTGTACGGCTGGCCTAATAACCGTACGTTTGATATATCTATATGACTTTAGCCGAGTCTGTAGGGTATCGAAAATGGTTAGTTAATTCGAGCATCTGTTTCTGCCATGCCAATACACTGGGGGGTTACCATGACGTACTAATGCGATTCATTTTAGGTTCAGGGAAAGGGACAGAGATATACGACTCGTATAGCCTTGTCCCTTTCTCTCGACCTCATCTGAATCGCATTAGTACGTCATGGTAACCCCCCAGGCCACATATTAGATAGACATATTTACTGGTGATAGGACCTCGTGCAGGGTCTGCCCGGATAGCTACCACCGTCTTACCCGTTAACCTGCCGCTAAATAGCAGCGTTTGCAATGCTGTGTTTCGGTTTGGGGTACGATAGCCGGTGTAATTACTGGCATAGATAGAGGCAATCCATCTAAGTCCTCAGGGTAGGCAGCGCATAGGTGATTTTTTGATCACTATGTCCATGGCCCTCAGTTCCTGCTTTTCATCAGGTGGGCTGAGAGCTCAGTGGTCTACCTTCGTCGCATAAAAAAAGACAGAAAGATACTCGAAAACGATTTTCGATGTACCTGGATGCTGAGCCAAGTTGCCAATCGCTAACGCTTGGTAGCGTATCGTTTTCCCTCTCTGTCACTCTTGCATATTAGTGTGACAAAGACAGTTAGCTGCATTTCGCTTACGATTGACGTTTAAGCGCTAGCGATTGGCAACTTGGCTAAGCACCCTGGTAGGCCCTCGTTAGCGGTAATCTTCTTAACGGCTTACGGAACTGGTGATTCGCTAATTGATGATCTAATTACTATAATTAGTCTCACGCGTGTTAATTAGAGTTTCGGGCTGGAATTTAGTTTCATTTTGTAGCTGTAATCACGTATACAGGATGTTACACGATCCACTGAAAACCTTGAACGGGGTGATTTAGTAGGCTATACTGAACAACTTTTACTTTGGGGCCAACCACGAAAACATTTAGACCGATTGATCACAACATTTTGTATGAAAGAGCCAATTTTTTTTAAAACATTTCTGGGTTAGTTCCATAGTGAAAGATGCCCAGTATAATCTACCAAATCACCCCGTTCAAGGTTTTCAGTGGCTCGTGTAACATGTTGTATAGGATGTTAGGTAATTGCTGATCTAATACGATTTAAAACTAACGTGTTAAACTAACAGTGTTACTTTACTAGATCGATTTAGACCAAACGAGCGAATACTCATTCTATACGAGCCCGATGCATATGTTCTCGTCCAGTTAGACAGTTTTTCGAGATTATCCCGTTCATCCGGGGGAAAAGGTTTAGAGACAAAACCTTCACTATTCAATAGTAGTATTAAAGTAGTTTCTTTGAGTATAAAATATTTGGACTTAATAAATCAGAATAAAGAAAAACTATTTTACGAGAGGTATTTTTAAAAAAAAATTCCACAATTTTTAATTTTGTAAATAATCAATGAATGTAAAGAACGCAATTAATATTAAAGACGACATGGTACACCTGATGCACTGCGAATTTTGCGTCAAGCTTATAAGCGCGGAATTACGGTGGTGAACGAAAATATAATTTAGACACTGGTTTGTTAAAATCGATTTATTAAACAACAAAAGCGTACTTCAGATTGTTGTGTCTCTTGAAATGTAGTACATTAACCATGACTAACGTTCATACAATTTATCATTAGCATAATGTGATCATTTTTAAAATATTCAAAAATTTGTAAAAATTGTTTCGAACTAGACGAACTCCACTGCATCGGGGCTCGTATACCCCACTCTACGTAATTCGTTCGTTACACAAAACATGCACAAACGTTTCGTAGAGGGGGGGACAGAATGAGCATTCGCTCGTTTGGTCTAAATCCACCTTAAGAAAATTGCAAACTTTTCGACTGCTGGCACGATGTCATTCATCATAAGTTCATAACAATCTGAAATTCACCCACCCACGCTCTAGAAAGTTATTTGGAACACAGGAATGTGAGGAATGACATACTAGCCTAATAAATTTAATCGAAACTTAGGGAACATACCCATGCCCCATGCCCTGTTTTTTACCATGTGTGTAACCATTAAAAAGAATTTCATTATTAAAAGAGACATCAAGTTTGACTGATAGGCATCGCGTGCAATTTCACAATTTTCGCAGAGGATATTGACCACGTGATTAAAATCTGACCCCCTCCTCCGGCTCCGTGCCCAAGCTAAGATATTGATCTATAATTAAATAATACACTTGATTATATAACGATACGATTATTCAACATTTTTGCTAATTAGAATACCTATCTTAAAAACTATATCTAACCCCCTACTCTACGAAATTCGATCGTTACACAAACGTGATTTCGTAGAGTGGATAATAGAATAGCGAATGCTCGTTTGGTCTGAATGCACCTTTACTTGTCGAAATAAGTAATTCGGAATACTACAAAATTATCATAATCTACGTCTATGCTGCATGTTCGTGGCTTCCTGCGAATTTTACTGTAATAAAATATTGTCGAAAGAAATTTGCATGAGAAAACTAACTTAAATTTACTAAAATAACTCCACAGTACCGGAAACGAATACACCTCGAATCAAAATACCAAATTGTCATTAAAGTATCGCGTGCTTCGTCAGCATAAAACATGGCTTGCCTAGCCATGCCATCACGAGCTACGGAAACTTTGCCTGCTGCGGACACAGTACAATTACGCAGTATTTCAACTACAGCAGTCATATTTTAAGGACAAACGTGTATCGCGTAAGCTTACGTTAAATATTATCCTGATGTTTAGGGCATGACGTTACACCCGTGGTCACAGGCAGACTCAATCTTGTGCATCATGTGAGTTTGTCTATCAAAACTTTCGAATCTCCACTCAATTTCTCAAAGGTTAGCTGGAAGGGATCCCTTATAGGGATAAGGTCGCCTTTGTACCTACATTTCTTTATAACTGTGTTGTAACATATTCTGTGTACAATAAAGTGATTTACTACTACTACTACTACTACTCAAGTCAGAGTCTCCCTGCGACCACGGGTCGTTAAATTATGAGTGATAATCGTGAAAGTTTAAATCAATATACAGCAGTCGTCCCATTTGTTTGTAAGTAATAGTTACGTTAGCGTTTAATTAGTATATCACATACGTAAAGTACAACTTTCGTTCTAATATATCCGTGCGAACGTATCGATGGCTTTATGTTTCGAGTAAACGCTAATACAAAGGCTACTTGTAACTGCATGTTATAGCTACAGTAGTTTAGCGTAGTAACCACATTAAGTTTTACTCGATACGTAAAGCAGGCCATCGGGCTCGCTCCAATATGTCAGTGCGAGCGTGATAGAATGCTTTACGTATCGACTGTATCGAGTCAAATCTAACGTACCGTTACTTGAAAACTCATGCTATGGTACGGTTTCTATTGTGTGTTTTAATATAGCTATCATCATCATCGTATCAGCCGAGAGACGTCCACTGCTGAACATACCCAACTAGCAAAACAGTCATATAACATCGAGC
>JALPQI010018361.1:0-26599 GCA_025490895.1 Thaumatotibia leucotreta
AATGGAATTCAATCATGCGGGTCGCCTGTGGCTCTTGGAGTACCTCAGGGATCAATTTTGGGCCCTTTTTTGTTTTTGGTATATATTAATGATCTTCCTAACCTTGTGCGAGAGAAACATGACATGGTATTATTTGTAGACGACACGTTACTCATATTTAAAGTGGATAGAAAAGAAAAGAGCTTTGATACCATTAATGAAGCGCTCTCTACTGTTGTAAACTGGTTTACAGTAAATAACTTACTTTTGAACGCCAAGAAAACTAAGTGCATTAAATTTACCTTACCCAATGTTAAGCAGGTAAGCAACAGTATGATCAAAGTAAATGGTGAATCACTGGAATTTGAACATCAGACAGTTTTTTTTTGGGTGTGACGTTAGACTCTAAACTACAATGGCATGCATAGGTGGCAGCATTGTCGGCAAACTCAGCTCTGCCGCATATGCAGTAAGGCGAATCAGGCACCTGACGAACGTCGATACGGCTAGGCTGGTATTCTTCAGCTACTTCCACAGTGTCATGTCATACGGGATTTTGTTGTGGGGGAAAGCGGCAGATATTCAGACCTTCTTTGTGCTACAAAAGCGAGCTGTGCGCTCCATTTATGAATTAGGTGCTCGGGTTTCCCTTAGGGAGAAATTTAAAGAGGCACACATACTTACTGTAGCCTCCCAATACATCCTGGACAATATTATGTATGTTCGTAAAAACATTCGTGAATTCAAGATGAATAGTGATGTTCACAATTTTAACACTAGGAATAAACATAAGCTGGCTGTGTCGGCCCACCGTCTTCGTAAGGTTAGTGCGTCTTTCGTTGGGAACTGTACACGTTTTTATAACAAAATTCCTAGTGATTTAACAAATTTGCCACAGCATAAATTCAAGTCTCAGGTTAAGCGCTACTTGATAAGTAAGGCGTATTATACCGTTAACGACTTCATAAATGATAAGGATGCTTTTAAGCCAGTACCTTAACGTGTTCGGTAAATCATATACATAAGTGAATGTTTACTATCATACTAGTGTTTCATATTGCTACCATTAATTATAGATCTGACGTAAGATAGTCATTATCTTACACTTTTTTTTCCGTATTACTAATATGTAGTCTTGACACTTGGAGACTTTGTACATCTCCGAGATTATCTTTTTATTTTAATTTTTACTATTTTAATGTATATTATGTCGACACTTAGAGTCCTTTACACCTAAGTAATTTTTAATTTTAGATTCAGATTTCTGTCCTAGTTATTTCTATTTCTATTTTTTTTTTCTTGTAATAGTTGTCATATATGTAACGGGCAAGTACGAATATAAATTCTCATGAAACTAAATATGGTCAGCATTCATAGTATTTAAATTATATTGCCTGCCTGATAGCTTGAACAGTCATGCTCACTTTAAGGTCTCTGCTTACGGTGGCGTCGTTGATCGGGTCGCCACTTTCCCGAAAGAAGGTTGAGGGAGGCGATGGCTGAGATACGCGTCATACTCGTGAACGGGTGCTGTTTGCGGAGACCGGTCTAATCAAGCTCACTCATGGCTTAAATTCAAACAATTTTCCTGCTGTTCTTGACATGAGAAATTGAATTCGCTACATGTTTGTTTATTTATGATTATTTAATATTATGACGCATGGAGACCTTATACATCTCTGAAACATTTAGTGAAATGTATCCGTTTTTTTTTTACTCTGACAACTAGAGACCTTTACTCTCTAGCAGTATAATAATGCTAATTTTAACGTTTAGCTAAAGACAATTGTATGCCCTTTTACATATATCTTTACATTTATATAATTATTCTGACTATTAGAGACTTCATCTCTAGTTAATGTACTATATCTGTATTTATATTAAATCAAATTTATGTTTCGTTTTTAATTAATGCATGTTAGCTGTAAGATGTTATAAAACTATTATTTGAAAAAAGAAAGTCCCGCTGAGTTTCTTGCCGGATTCTTCTCAGGCAGTGGTGTAGGGTTAGAACCGGAGGTAGTTTTTTTATCTCTCATTCGCTATTTAGTTTAACGATTCAAAAGCGCTCCTTGCTGGGCCTAATTGAATAAAGAATATTTTGACTTTGACTTTGACAATTTGTAGACCTTCTAAAGACTTAACTCACTCAGACCTACCCAAACCCAAATAAACCACGGCATGTTCGCATAATACCCCAATGCATAGCATAATACCGTGCCAATATGCCGTGGGCGCGTGGCTGAATTTGATTTGGACTCTGGAACAACACTGATTTGGGTTCTGTAATATGAATACCATCGTCCCCGAAGTTTATTCCAAATGATGGAAAATCTGCCAGAAGAGTTAGAGAAAGGACTTTACAATTCAAGTTAACCTGTCTTGGAATATATGTTTAGTCTGGAAGGCTTACGGAAAATTGTATATTACTGTTGTTGTTGTTGTTGTTGTATTCTGGCCATTTTTTTCCGCAACTCGACATCCAACGTACTTACCTATTTTGCGTGGTCTCAACGCTGGCCCACTATTTGTTGGGGCCTTCACTTACACCCTTGAACTTCTTCGCAGATGTATGTAGATTTCCTCACTATGTTTTCTTTCACCGCGAAGCACTTGTGAATATCAAATTATATTTCGTACATACATAAGTTTTTGAAGAATTCATTGGTACGAGCCGGGGATTGAGCCCACGATCAAATCGTATATTTCGAGCATCTGATTCTGTCAGGAAGGCGTCATTATTTTACACAAAAAAGTTCAAATAGTTTGGATACCTCTAGGGGAACTAGCATATATCGTGTTTGACAACTCGCGTACTTCTCGCGTCTACCCGTCTCTTTTTAATCAAATCGATCAAAATGAAACTTGTAACCACGAGAAAGGCTAATCGCTGACTAATATTAATATCTTTGGACGTTCCGAGCCTTCGCCCCTATTCGGAGCTCGGCCTTCTACTATTCCATTATCAATTTAGTTTTTTCATATAAAACAAACATTATGTAGCATGGTAGCGCTGGGTTCTGGCTTATGGCCCTCTGATTCGCTTGTTTAGTCAGTCCAAAAGAAGGCATGCTGGTTAAATCTGCTTAGATCTGCTCCATAGTTACATGTGCATGGATAGTAATGTCACCAAAGTTACGGAAGCATTTTGCTCAATCGATTCACTGGAATCGGACCTATTCCTATTGCATCCTTCCAACTCCATCATCAGACCAGCTCCATGTTACCATATTCATGTAATGTTATCGAAGTTAGGCAGGCATACAAAATTTTTTCTTAATTGGTTCACGGGAACAAGTGTTCCTATGGATACCTTCAAACTCTTTGTCAGATCAGCTCCATGGTACCTTATTATAAATTTGCCATCAAAGTTACGAAAGCATACCAAAGGACCATGCGTCAAAATTGCCCCAAGACCAACAGACATGAGAGTTGGGTCATTAAATAGGTCTTTAAATCTACTTTATTTCATTCTATAGGCACGAAATCAGATTCCATTGCAGAAGTTAGATATTCATATCATAAATGTTTGTCAGCGTAAATAGGCACGACCTGTGAAAACAGAAGATAGTTATAAATAATAACTGTGGTGGGTAGTTAGGACAAAATAGTTACATTAATATCGAGGTATTCTTAACGGGTTGCCAGTCAGTAAATAGTAATTGTGTCATCATCGTCATCATCATCATACCTATGATCGTTCACTGCTCGGCGTAGGCCTCACCTATTAACTATGCGTATAGAAGCATTAGGAGGTAAATGCCCATAATCACCACGCTGCGTAAGCGAATTGGCGATCGCAGTAATGTGTCCACTCATGATGACGCTGCTGCCTATCATCAATCTTTTGTCAAATAATGATCAGTGACACTTCAATCCCTTAGTCGACTTTTACGACACCCGCAGGAGGAGTTGGGGTGGTGACAAATGTATTCTTACTGCCGTCACCACACGGCCAATTGTGTAAATAAAACCAATTATCTGCTACAATTTTTTTTCACACTTCGTTATCCTAATGATTAAGCGCCAGTATTATCTAAGTAACCCACGTTCTGGTAGATTGTGCTTACGCTAACATATGAATATCTCAGTTCTGCAATGGAATTCATCTTGGTACGCATAGAATGAAATGAAGTAGATTTAAAGACCTATTCATCGATGTAACTCTTGGAACAAGTTTTCCTATGGATACCTTCCAACTCCTCATCAGATCAGCTCTATGGTACTTTATTATAAATTTGCCATCTTTTACGAAAGTATACCAAATTTCAGCTCGATCACGGGAGCAAGGCTTCCTATTGATACCTTCCAACTCCTCATCAGATCAGCTCTATGGTACCTTATTATAAGTTTGCCATCAAAGTTACGAAAGCATACCAAATTTCAGCTCGATTGGTCCACGGGAACGAGTGTTCCTATGGATACCTTCCAACTCCATCACCAGACCAGTTCCAAATTACCATATAAATGTATTGTCATCCAACTTACGTAAGTGTACCAAATTTCGGCTCAATTAGTACACCGAAACTGGTTCAATTCTTCATCGCAAGATTTGCAAACATACAAAGTGAAGTTAATAATAAAGCTTGTAATAGTAGATTGTTAACCAAGGGATGAAAGGCACCCATTTCCGACGAGGTATTTTGGCGCGCGAACGAAGTGAGAGCGCCAATAGTCCGAGGAAGAAATTGGTGCCTTCTTCCGAGGTAAACACTCTACTTTTCATTTTGAATGCGAGGAAAATAAAACAGAATAAAATAATTAAAAAATTAAAAAACACGACTGCCGTTTTAAGCGAACTGAAAAGTAACAAATTTATAATCTGCATATAAAATGCTTTAATTTGATACCCAAATCATAGCATTTGGATGACATATTATTATTGGCGCTTTAATTGTTTTTTAATGAATCTGGCTTTTCTAAAATAAGTAACAAACATATAAGTTGAATACATATTCGTAATCGCAGTTCAAAGCTCTTCATTTTGATATCAAATTCGATAGGTTTTTTCAAAATTGTTTTTTTTTTGTCAGACATTATTGAATTTATAGGCGGCCATATTGTTTTTAATGTGACGTCACATATCCTATGTTACCCGCGACGTCACGGGGTTTCTAATGATACCTTACACTATTAAAAACGGTTAAGTAGTCGCGAAGATCTGCGCGTTTAAAGAAAATATGAAACATACATAGGGGCTGAACACATATAAATATTGAATAGCTTTTGGAAAAAAGCTATTCAACGAATTCCGTCTAGTAGTGAACGTAGTAGCAGTGAAAGTTTGCGAGCTGATGATGGAAGGTAAAACTCCTAAGCGATTAGGAGTTGGGGGTTAGTCTTGAATTTTATAACGCATTTTATGTAAGCTATTCGAGTTTTTGCGTTTAGGTGGTTATCGTCTTACTTTGATGAGCCGATAATGGAATAATGACATACCTACCTTAACTTAAAGAAGCTGGGTCATAATTCTTGAAATACAGGCAGTTTTTTTATTTCCGTTAAATTGGACAGGTTACTTGGGGAACTAATCGAAATTGCATTCAAGAATTTCGAAAAAAAAAAATAGTTTTAGACACACATGTGAAAATAAGTAAAATTAGATATGTACCTAATAAAGGTTGCAATACACTTGTGCAGTTATCAAACTTATTTTTATCAACTCAATAACAGCCAGAGTTAAAATACTAGAAATGAATTATATTTCTCCTAAATAAGCTTCCCGTCAATTTAGCGGAACTCAAAAAACACTGTCTATGACACGTACAAGTACATATAATAGAATATTCTATTCCAACCATGATGGTTGGAATGAATGGAATAGAACTTTATCTTTTGACAAAAATACTAACAAACGGGAGATCTCCAGGAGAATTCTGCTAGGTTGGGCGGCGTTTAATAAACTAGCTGATATCTCTAAACCTGCCTGACGTTCCACAATGCCAAATGCCTGAAAACCCGCGTCTTTAATCAATGTGTCTTGCCCACCATGACATACGGTGCCGAGACATGGACACTCTCTATGCATCAAATAAGAGTAGGTAGCACAAAGAGCCATGGGGCGCCCCATGCTCGGCATCAGGCTACAAAACCGTGTGAAGAATACCGAGATTCGATATCACACGAAAGTGTAAGACGTCGGAGACGTTATCACCAAACTGAAGTGGAGTTGGGCAGGAAACATTGCCAGTCATCGTGATGGCAGCAGGATTAAAGGTTTGGGTAGGAAATCGTAAGTAGGTAGATGTACCTAACCAAAATTATTTTCTACTTTTTAGTTCCAGCGTTGTTTTTAAGGTTTTATTTTGATAATATTTTTTGTTTTCCATTTTTGTAGCACTTTGTACAGCGGTTACAAAATGGAAAGTACGGTAAAGATGTAAAGTATTAGTATGTTTTTTGCTCCTAAATCGAAATAGCTCGTTATTCTGACTATTCTGAGCAGGAAAACATAACTATAATATACCTCTCTTTTTTGTTGATTTTTTGAGATTGTTTTCGCGAAAATGCCCAGTTGGGAGAGTGAAACTAAATATATTTATTGAAACTAAATATATACCTAATTATTTGTTACAGTCGGATTTCTGGAGACATACCGGAATTATCAAAAATTTCGGGTAAGCTGCTGTACAGCAGCGCTTCTCCGAAAATTACTATATCGACATCAACAATGTTTATGATTATAATTGTAAAATGACAATAATTGTATCAACAGGAGACCAAAACAAGAAAAGACCTTCTTATGTCATTATTTTCTCATATTCAATATAATAAGCTCGAAGCAGGCGTTTTTTATTGTTTTTTTGCCCATCATATTTTCACACATACGAGTAGTAATTACTAAATAGTATTTTATATAATATTAATTAATATTTTATTGCGCGTAGACCCGATGGCCGTTGGGGCGGGAAGGTTCTTGAGTGGCGGCCATGTACCGGAAAGCGTAGCGTGGGTCCCCCACAAGGTGGACTGATGACCTGGTGAAGGTCGCAGGAGTCCGCTGGATGCGGGTGGCGCAGGACCGGTCATTGTGGCAATCTTTGGGGGAGGCCTATGTTCATCAGTGGACGTCTTTCGGCTGATATGATGATTTTATATAATTGTAACAATATGAAGGCTATATAAGTTGAGTACCGGGTTTAGATCACGAGGCTTGCCGAGTTAAGTGCTGGAGTAGAAAAAATATTTTTCACATTCTAAAACGGGTCTTTTTGTGGTACTTCTAACCAAAGTGGCACTTTTCTAAGCTTGGGAACCGATTAGATGTTATCCATTCACTTACACTCATGGCTGGGAAGTGACTAGAGACCAAAGAACTGCAAACATTGTATAAATGCGACAGACAAAAAGGCGCAACCCACAAATGGATTTAACAATTACCACCAAATTAAAATAAATCAAAACCTACTGTTACCGACTCCTACAAGATCCCATCATCAGACCCCGAGTTAATGCCAACGGGCCCATCTCGTGGTTAGAACCGTTCGATTGAATTAAATCATAAAAACAAATATGGGTTACTATTCTCGGAGATATCGAGTAACATACCTATTATACCTACCTACAAAAATAAAATCAGCCCAAATGGGCTGATTTTATTGGGCTGAAGAACCTCCTTCTTTTTTGGATTTGGTTATAAAGAGAATGGTGCCGTGACTAAACGCCTCACTTATCGATCATAGATGGTTTGTGGTTACGCCACAATAATTTGCCAACGATGGGTCATGCTTAACTTATTATTGTACTAAAACTTTCTTAAATTAATAACAATAATAAAAAAATTAAATAAACCAATGCATTCTTGGATTACTGTGCTCATGTACAAAATCTGACATTTATAATTATATATGGCCAAGAATTCATAAAATAGGGTTTCATGAAATGGACGGAACATAGAGACATTAACGTATTTTGCAAGTACTGTTATTAAAGTTTCGATAGCAAATTGGTGCAATAATATGAATAAAATACTCAAAGGTACTTACGGATATTTATATTTACGGAATTCGAAAAACCGCATGAACCTAATATGTGATGCAGCAAAATACTTTATATAAATATGTCGGGAATTCTGGGCGTATCATTTTAAGGAACAGTACACTGGGCTCCTTTCTCGTGGATCACGAGAACCATAATTAAAAGATGATAGTTATACAACTTAAATAGTCTTTAGGTACTTTGCAAGACCGTTACAATGATAGCTATAATACCTCTAGATTAGCAACACAAGATGCGCTAAAGACGCCACGTAATAACTATTCATTCCTCGAGTTCTTGGGCATCTATTCAGAACATATTATTTTTTGTTTGTGTTGCTTTTATGGAAGCGGCATCTGTGACGTCGAGGCGGAACAAAATTGCTTACAAACATAGGCACTGGCCCCACCGCGAGCTACTAAGCTATGGACTATCGGCTATAATCACGAACAAAAGATACGCACTCCCGTGTATATTAGGTACTTAGTCTAATTAATACCGGTGCATTTCACGAAAAAGTCTACTTTGTCGGCGACGTGACGGCCATGGCAGCTACCTTAGAAATATAATTATACTATGGAAACACCCAATTATAACATTAAGATAGATACACCAAAAATTGTATTCATAGAGTCTGGCAAATGAAAGATGAGAATGAGAAATGGCGCAAATTCAAAAATATAAACTATGGTATCACTGGGTTGCACCCCGAAAACCAGTCTTGATACTTGTAATAACATATTATGTTCAAAACTTCAAATTATTTTGTTAAATTACCTGTATTAAGTACATTCCAAATTAATATACGGGGTGTTCCACGGGCCACTGAAAACTGAACGGGGTGGTTAAACTGAATAACTTTTACTATGGAGCTAACCAAGAAATCTCAAAATAATTTGCCTTTTTCATATAAAATGTCATGATCAATCGGTCAAAATGTATGAAAAAGACAATTTTTTTTTTAGATTTCGTGATTTGCTCCATATTAAAAGTTGTTCAGTATAGCCTACTAAATCACCCCGTTCAAGGTTTTCAGTGGCTCGTGGAACACCCTGTATATAAGTATATGTAGGTACATAACGTAGCTGTTCCGTGAATCTTGGTCTGCGTGTCACAGTGCATTATATATATGATGTAGGTACTCTAAATGATGACCCAATATATCAAATTTTAAGCCATTCTGTTTAGTTACTTTCAACTTATATCATAGATTCGACACATTAACAAGCTTTAACTTTTTATATACATATGTATAAAGACTATTAATGATATGAAGAACCGAAAAACAGACTGATTTTCACAGATGGATGTAGCACTATTATATATCGGGAACCCTAATGACAGCCGAGCTAAGAGGCCTAGCTACTTGTTACTCGTTACAGAATCTTGTATCTACGCATCTACGCAGTAGTAGAAAACGAATGGAGAGTTCTAAGCTTGCGTCCATGCATAGGATGCATACCCCATAGAAATAACTTCCTTCGTAAGAATGTAAACCCTTCACATAACAAGACAAGAGTGAATCGTTCTATGTCTAACACGGGAATGAATTGATGAACACTGCAGTAGTGACCTTTTATACTGTCAGGTCACCAGCCACCTGTTCATATGTTGGTATCATCTACCTGCAAACCTGCATGGACCAAGCAAAGACCACTCCAAGCAAAACATTGCTTATCGTTTTCTAGATTTAGTAACTCATATCTCCGACACGGCCATACTGACAAGACAAGCGTCCTCGCTTGTATCTGAAACAAACACGTACATCAGTAATCTTTGTCACCACTCGGTTACTCCTGACCAAATTATCTGTCTACGTAAAATCAACTCAACTCAAGGAAAATAATTTTATTCTTTGCAACTGAATTTAGGATCACTTAAAGTCAATTCATTACCACCAATTTAAATGCAAGACCAGACAAGTACCACCTGGCTTTCATAGCCACCTTTTACGTAAAACACATGACGGCAAACTTTCGGAAGCAGGTCTCTCATTCGTGGCCTATTGGTTATCACATAACCACACTACGCGCATCCCCAAGGGATCGCCGAGTCAACCCTATGACTCTACGGTCTCTACAAGACCCGACCTCCGCCAGAGCTTATCGCGCACCGCGTACCCACGGACTACTCAAAGGTAGACACCGACTTCTAACGGGCTACGGCTACGATCAAGCCTCTGGTACGGTCGACCAACCGAACTGAGAACCTCATCCTTCATACCACAACAATCTTCATCTACTTCAATTGGTACTTGCCTTTCTAGCATTTTAATTAACAACAAAATGTTATCTGTATTCAATCATCATGAACTTCAATTTGTTAGACAATTTTGATAGTGCCACCAGCTCAGTTTTAGTTACCAGTAAAATCAAAATTAAGGAACCCAAGTCACGTTTATGTCCATCGTAAACTCACATTGTGACATAGTCACTTCATCCCGATTAACAACAATAACTTTTTTTTTTGGCATTACCAAAATGATAAGTCAAAATGATCTCAATTAATGAATGATTCAAATGAGTCAACCTCTCGACTCAAACAAAAACGTAAATTACTCAACCAGGTTACACCATAACCACCAGATTTCATTTTTGTCCATCGGATTGTTAGGATCCAATAACCTATCAGAAGTTAGAACCATCTCAGCCGCGTAAGTGCTACTCCTCGCAAAGAGTATACTGCACATAAAAAGCAGTCCACGTGCACCTTTTACATGCTTCGGAACTTCCGATGCGATTATTAGATCACGCTCAATCCCTCGGACTTGCTCTCGGTCCATTGAAAGCTCACATGAGTGATGATTTGAATTCATTAAATTTAAAAATTATTTAGGTACTCGTTTAATCAACCCAGGGAATTAAAATCAACTTCATTAACATTCGAATAGACTAGTCAGTCTATGTACTTACTACTTTACTAGCCAGTAACAGACATAGTTCTACAATAGTCAAATGAAACACTTCAACAAACCAACAAATGGGTTACAGTACTCTAAAGTTGGTCTACCTCCATCCGGTAACCAAAACCACAGTTGCTTCCATCCAGCAACAACAAAATTGGTCTACCTCCATCCGGTAACCAAACCAAAAACACATCGACCGATTACACCATCAAACCAAACGCATGCCACCCACAATCGTGGCCGCACGGAGACGGAAAAATAGATCCGATTTTACACCTACGATTACGAATGATAAAATGGTGTATGCAGTCTGAGAAAAGGTAACCAAACTGAATGTAAAATGTTTCATTCTACGATTGCAAACTAAATGACTAATTCCAATAATTATAAACCACAACTTTAATTGAACTAAAGTAGTCAAATTGAAACTATGGACAGCCCACATAATGAGAAATGACTATCACCACCATCATCATCATGACCACTTACATGATCATCACCATAACCACCATCATGATCATCACCACGATCACTACAATGATCACCATCATGACCATCATCATGACCACCATCATGACCATCATCATGACCACTTTCATGACCATCATCATGGCCACCATCATGATCATCACCATGACCACCATCATGACCATCATCATGACTACCATCATGACCACCATCATGACCATCATCATGACCACCATCATGACCACCATCATGACCATCATCATGACCATCATCATCACCCTTCAGAAATTATTATAACCGATCTCAATGCGTTTAATAAAACTTGTTTATTTTAAACTTGCGTAACTGTAACATTGATGTCTAATTTAGTTTCAATTTTGCATTTCTTCCTCCAATTTTTTTTTCAACTCTATAGAATCGAAAGGGAATAAACCCTCGATGGCTACAACAACATTAGTTTCACCAATTAGCTCAGACCTCAAATAGCCCAACAAAAATGTGAACTGCTCAGCGGATTAACAACGTGTCCACACCACGTGCTGCACCACGTGTTCACGGTAGGCAGTAGCGACACCTGCTACGCCACCGGGCATGACATCAACAACTTGCAGGCCGGCAGCTCGTTCTGACTCACCATGTTGAACTGTAATCATCAAATTGTACGATATCATTTTTATCACAAAAACAAAGTAAAGTCAAAGCCGACTGATTTCCTTTTTTTTTTCAAGTAGACTAGCAATAAGCAGTTTTGAACAGATGTTAAGATAATTGGAATGCTAGACCTAATCATAACACTAAGTACCTAAAGTTTGAGGTTAGACACTGACCTCATCTTATACTCGACATCAAAATAAGATTGTGCTTCACTTTACTATAATCAAATTAATCTCGCAAATAATAAAACGTATTAAAAACACAAAAACTTAACGTTACAAACAGAAATGTCAACCGTTAGTTCTTTAAACTACTGCTTCTAATTTTTCATTAAAACAATTGGAAAGAAACCTGTCCTTTAATTTCCGTTGCTCCAAAATAACCATAGAGTTGGCGTCTTCAATTCTTAATTTCTTGGACATAGGTATCGCAAGAAATTGCGCTCGTTTCATCGTCACAGCATATTCATCATGGATGAAACTGTAGACTACTATGACAGTGAGCTTGTTGATCTTGAAGTTGAACATCTGTAACGGTAATTTCACACGCATAGAAAACTTTTAACACAAGGCATGGATTGAAAATGTTTATCACTAAGTATCACAAATTAATTTTTGGTAGACTCGAAAACAAAACAAAACAAAGGGCTACCTGCCCATATTTTGGTACTGCTAGTATTTCACAACTAAGTAAGTAATAAGTATGGGTCATGATATACTTTGAAATCACTAGAATTACTGTTTTTATTTCTTTTTTTTTCAATAGGGTAGGATACCTACCCACACGTTTTCTTACAACAGTAATCACAAAAAAAGAACAAAGCAGTTTTCTAAATCACGACTCAAATCAAACTTAACTGCAAACATAGTGAACAATCATTACCTTACCAACTGTTGTCGATTTTAAACCTTACCGTTTACATGTGATGCAATACCAGGATTCACTGTTACGTGAGCCTTGATTCTTTATCCCACTTGCTGATATCGGGAACCCTAATGACAGCCGAGCTAAGAGGCCTAGCTACTTGTTACTCGTTACAGAATCTTGTATCTACGCATCTGCGCAGTAGTAGAAAACGAATGGAGAGTTCTAAGCTTGCGTCCATGCATAGGATGCATACCCCATAGAAATAACTTCCTTCGTAAGAATGTAAACCCTTCACATAACAAGACAAGAGTGAATCGTTCTATGTCTAACACGGGAATGAATTGATGAACACTGCAGTAGTGACCTTTTATACTGTCAGGTCACCAGCCACCTGTTCATATGTTGGTATCATCTACCTGCAAACCTGCATGGACCAAGCAAAGACCACTCCAAGCAAAACATTGCTTATCGTTTTCTAGATTTAGTAACTCATATCTCCGACATATATGTGACATATATGTCGGACACAAGCTTAGAACTCTCCATTCGTTTTCTACTACTGCGTAGATGCGTAGATACAAGATTCTGAGTACTGCAACTGTTAGTAACAAGAACGAGTAGCTAGGAGGCAGATAACTAAAATCCTACCCCTCTTAGCTCGGCTGTCATTAGGGTTCCCGATATCAGCAAGTGGGATGAAGACTCAAGGCTCACGTAACAGTGAGTACTGGTATTGTATCACATGTAAACGGTAAGGTTTAAAATCGACAACAGTTGGTAAGGTAATGATTGTTCACTATGTTTGCAGTTAAGTTTGATTTGAGTCGTGATTTAGAAAACTGTTTTGTTCTTTTTTTGTGATTACTGTTGTAAGAATACGTGTGGGTAGGTATCCTACCCTATTGGAAAAAAAAATAAAAACAGTAATTCTAGTGATTTCAAAGTATATCATGACCCATACTTATTACTTACTTAGTTGTGAAATACTAGCAGTACCAAAATATGGGCAGGTAGCCCTTTGTTTTGTTTTGTTTTCGAGTCTACCAAAAATTAATTTATGATAGTGATAAACATTTTCAATCCATGCCTTGTGTTAAAAGTTTTCTATGCGTGTGAAATTACCGTTACAGATGTTCAACTTCAAGATCAACAAGCTCACTGTCATAGTAGTCTACAGTTTCATCCATGATGAATATGCTGTGACGATGAAACTAGCGCAATTTCTTGCGATACCTATGTCCAAGAAATTAAGAATTGAAGACGCCAACTCTATGGTTATTTTGGAGCAACGGAAATTAAAGGACAGGTTTCTTTCCAATTGTTTTAATGAAAAATTAGAAGCAGTAGTTTAGTGATTAATTTAATGAAAAATTAGAAGCAGTAGTAGTTTAAAGAACTTGGACTAAAAACATTAGGGACTGGACCAACACTAAGGACACCGCCACTCTTTCCAGAACGGCAACGAATAGAGAAAATTTTCACATGATGATCGCTGACATCCGATAGGATATAGCACCATAAGAAGAAGAAGTTTAAAGAACTAACGGTTGACATTTCTGTTTGTAACGTTAAGTTTTTGTGTTATTAATACGTTTTATTATTTGCGAGATTAATTTGATTATAGTAAAGTGAAGCACAATCTTATTTTGATGTCGAGTATAAAGATGAGGTCAGTGTCTAACCTCAAACTTTAGGTACTTAGTGTTATGATTAGGTCTAGCATTCCAATTATCTCAACATCTGTTCAAAACTGCTTATTGCTAGTCTACTTGAAAAAAAAAGGAAATCAGTCTGCTTTGACTTTACTTTGTTTTTGTGATAAAAATGATATCGAACAATTTGATATTTTCAGTTCAACATGGTTAACCAGAGCAACCTGCCGGCATCATGGCTGTTGCTGTCATCACGTCCCGACGGCGTGGCAGAGGAAGACTGGTGTCGCTACTGCCTATCGTGAACACGTGGTGCAACGCGTGGCGTGCCCACACCATTACAACAGACAGCGTTGTTGATCCGGTGAGAAGTTCACATTTTGTTGGGCTATTTGAGCCCTGGGCTGATTAGTGAAACTAATGTTGTAGTAGTAATCGCGGGATTATCCTTTTGAGTTTATCAAATTGAAAATGCCGACGATGATGATGAAGGTCATGATGAAGGTCATGATAAAGGTCATGGTGAAGGTCATGATGAAGGTCACGATGAAGGTCACGATGAAGGTCATGATGAAGGTCATGGTGAAGGTCATGATAAAGGTCATGGTGAAGGTCATGGTGAAGGTCATGGTGAAGGTCATGATGGTGGTCATGATGATGATCATGATGACTGTCATGATGATGGTGATGACAATAATTTCTTATTATTTGGGCTGTCAATAGTTTCAGTTTGACTTCTTTAGTTCAATTAAAATTGTAAGTTTTATTCTAACAAGCTATGGATCTCGAGTCCGAAATAAATGATTTTTAACTTTAAATTTTAATTTTAATTTAATTTTATTGAAATTAATCAATTAGTTTGCAATCGTGGAATGAAACTTTTTACATTTTTGTTGGGTTCAGTTTTCTCAGACTACATACACCATTTATCATTCGTAGTCGTAGGTGTAAAATCGGATCTATTTTTCCGTCTCAGTGCGGCCACGATTGTGAGTGGCGTGCGTTTGGTTTAATGGTGTATGTGGTCAAGGCGTTTAGATTGTGCGACAGCCATGTAGGTGGTTGTTAAGACTCAATTGCTGGGTGTAGCATCTGGAGTATTGTAACTGCTGTGAGTACTGCAACCCATTTGTTGGTTTGTTGAAGTGTTTCATTTGACTATTGTAGAACTGTGTCGGTTACTGGCTAGTAAAGTAGTAAGTACATAGTTAGGCTGACTAGTCTATTTCGAATGTTAATGAAGTTGATTTTAATTCCCTGGGTTGATTAAACGAGTACCTTAAGAAAATATGATTCTGAATTGCGGCATTAAAATTTTCTATTAACTACTTTAAATGCGGAAAGGGTAATTTTTAAATTTAATGAGTTCTAATCATCAGTCATGTGAGCTTTCAATGGACCGAGAGCAAGTCCGAGGGATTGAGCGTGATCGAATAATCGCATCGGAAGTTCCGGAGCATGTAAAAGGTGCACGTGGACTGCTTTTTATGTGCAGTATACTCTTTGCGAGGAGTAGCACTTACGCGGCTGAGATGGTTAACTTCTGATAGGTTATTGGATCCTAACAATCCGATGGACTGAAATGAAATCGGATGGTTATGATGTAACCTGGTTGAGTAATTTACGTTTTTGTTTGAGTCGAGAGGTTGACTAATTTGAATCATTCATTAATTGAGATCATTTTGGTAATGCCACAAAAGAAGTTATTGTTGTTAAACGGGATGAGGTGACTATGTCACAATGTGAGTTTCCGATGGACATAAACGTGACTTGTGTTTCCTTAATTTTGATTTTACTGGTAACTGAAACTGAGCTGGTGGCACTATCAAAATTGTCTAACAAATTGAAGTTCATAAATGATTGAATACAGATAACATTTTGTTGTTAATGAAAATGCTAGAAAGCCAAGTACCACGTGAAGTAGATGAAGATTGTTGTGGCATGAAGGATGAGGTTCTCAGTTCGGTTGGTCGACCGTACCAGAGGCTTGATCGTAGCCGTAGCCCGTTAGAAGTCGGTGTCTACCTTTGAGTAGTCCGTGGGTACGCGGTGCGCGATAAGCTCTGGCGGAGGTCGGGTCTTGTAGAGACCGTAAAGTCATAGGGTTGACTCGGCGATCCCTTGGGGATGCGCGTAGTGTGGTTATGTGATAACCAATAGGCCACGAATCAGAGACCTGCTTCCGAAAGTTTGCCGTCATGTGTTTTACGTTAAAGGTGGCTATGAAAGCCAGGTGGTACTTGTCTGGTCTTGCATTTAAATTGGTGGTAATGAATTGACTTTAAGTGATCCTAAATTCAGTTGCAAAGAATAAAATTATTTTCCTTGAGTTGAGTTGATTTTACGTAGACAGATAATTTGGTCAGGAGTAACCGAGTGGTGACAAAGATTACTGATGTACGTGTTTGTTTCAGATACAAGCGAGGACGCTTGTCTTGTCAGTATGGCCGTGTCGGAGATCATCATCAGCCTATCGCAGTCCACTGCTGGACATAGGCCTCCCCAATTTCACGCCACCGTTCTCGATCTTCGGCTGCTCGCATCCAGCTCCTGCCAGCCATCCTGCGCAAATCGTCGCTCCACCTTGCCTGAGGGCGTCCTACACTACGCTTGCCGAGACGCGGTCTCCACTCAAGAACTCGTTTACCCCAACGGTTGTCGGTTCTACGGCTAATATGGCCAGCCCACTGCCACTTCAGCTTGCTAATACGGTGGGCTATGTCGATCACTTTGGTTCTCTGCCGGATAACCTCATTTCTGATTCGATCCCGCAGAGAGACGCCGAGCATAGCCCTTTCCATAGCTCGCTGAGCGACCTTAAACTTGTGGACCAGCCGTACCGTCAGTGTCCACGTTTCGGCTCCGTACGTCATGACAGGTAGGACGCACTGATTGAAGACTTTTGTCTTCAGACACTGTGGGATCGACGATGTGAAGATTCGACGTAGCTTCCCAAACGCTGCCCAACCTAGCTGAATTCTTCTATTCACCTCATTCTCGAAGTTGTTTCTACCCATCTGCAATGTTTGGCCGAGGTATACATATCTTTGAACAACTTCGAGAACGGTGCCGTGTACTGCGATCGGTTCCGGTAGTACATGTTCATTGAACATAACCTTGGTTTTGTCCAAGTTCATCCGTAGGCCGATGCGTATAGAAGAGTCAGCCAGGTCGTTCAGCATCTGTTGTAGGTCCTGCAGCGTTTCTGCCAGGATGACGATATCATCAGCGAATCGCAAGTGAGAGATGTACTCGCCATTAATGTTGATGCCACGCCCTTTCCAGCTCAGCGTCTTAAACATATCCTCCATTGCATTTGAGAACAATTTCGGGGAGATCACGTCCCCTTGTCTCACGCCTCTATGCAATGGTATAGGATTTGTTTGCTGATTCTGTACTTGGACGGACATGGTGGCGGCCTCGTATAGACATCTTATCACTTGAATGTATCGCCAATCAACTTGACATCGCTGCAAGGACTCCAGAACAGACCAGATCTCAATCGAGTCAAAGGCCTTCTCATAGTCCACAAATGCTAGACACAGGGGCTGATTATACTCTTCAGTCTTCTGTATAATCTGCCGCACTGTGTGGATGTGGTCTATGGTATCGTATCCGCTCCGAAATCCAGCCTGTTCCGGAGGTTGGAATTCGTCGAATCTCCGCGCAAGACGGTTCGTGATCACTCTTGAGAACAGCTTATAGACATGGCTTAGAAGAGAAATGGGTCGATAGTTCTTCATCAGGGTTTTGTCTCCCTTTTTGAAGAACAGGACAACCACACTTGTACTCCATGCCTCCGGAGTTCTCCTTTCGAATAGGACAGCGTTAAAAAGCGTTTGGAGCTCCCTCAATACGGGTTTACCTCCTGCTTTTAGCAACTCTGTTGTAACGCCATCTTCTCCAGGGGCTTTTCCGTTTTTAAGCTGCCCAAGAGCGATCTCGATTTCGTCGATACTGACTTCTGGCAGGTCTTCGGTGTAGTGGCGTATCAAAGTGGCTCTAGGATCCTCATTTTCGGGATCAGGTCGAGATGCATGCGAAGCGTATAATTGGTCATAGAAGTCTTCCACTTCGGAAAGGACTGCCGGCTTCGAAGTAACGACTTCTCCACGAGCTGTGGTCAGCTTCGTCAGGTGGCTCCTTCCGAGAGATTGTACGAACACCTTTGACCCCGGTTCTGCTCGATCGCTCTTTCAATCGAAAGAGTATTGGAGCACCGGAGATCGTGTCGTACGTGCTTACTGATCTCTCGGTTTAGAGTCCGTTTCCCTGACGAAGAGACCGGTGGGTTTTCACGTCGTTCCTTCATTAGCCCTAAGGTCTCCTCCGAAAGCTTTGACTTCCTATCCTTGCGCTGCCTTTCACAAAATCTCGTACCTTCCTCCCTGAGGATGCGAACCACATCTTGAAGTTTCTGGTTCACGTCCGCTGTGGTTTCCATGGCAGCGAATCGGTTCTCCAGGTTTGACTGGAACGTTTTAGATCCAATCATAGTTTGGAGCAAATTTGGTCGGAGTCTGGCCTTCATCAAGCGGACACGTTCAGCACGGAAATTGATATTCAGAGAGCCTCGGACGAGTCGGTGATCGCTACCGGTATTGAACCTGTTGATCACGGAGACATCTCTGAATATGTGCCGCTTGTCCGACATGATGAAGTCGATCTCATTTTTCGTCATAGTGTCCGGGCTTTGCCACGTCCACTTCCTTTGGGGCTGCTTCTTGAAGAATGAGTTCATCAAGAAGAGCCCCTCGCGTTCGAGGAAGTTGACGAGCATTTGTCCCCTATGATTTCTGCATCCATAACCATGGGATCCTACTACCGATTCGCTGAAATTTTGTACTCCCACTTTAGCGTTAAAATCCCCCATGACAACGTTAAAATGGGTCTTAGTAGTGGAATGGAGGGCTCTCGATATGTCATCGAACATTTCCTCCACCTCATCATCCGAATGTGCCGAGGTCGGTGCGTACACTTGCACCACCTTGAGGCTATACCTCTCGGTGAGCTTGATAATGAGGTACGCTACCCTGTTCGACACACTGGATATTTCCACAACGTTGTCAGAGAGGGACTTGTGAACCAGAAACCCAACGCCACCTTGGGATTGTTGGTCTCCCTGACGGAAGTACATTAGGTGGCCTGATTCGAGTGTTATGGTGTCCTCTCCCTCTCTTCGGACTTCACATAACCCTAGTATGTGCCACCTAATCTTCCCAAGTTCCACCTCAAGTTGCGCCAGGTGCGAGTCAAGCCGAAGCGTGCGTCCGTTATACGTCGCCAGTATCAGTCGGTTGTGGTGGCCGTCCGTAACATCGGAGTCGTGTCGGAGATATGAGTTACTAAATCTAGAAAACGATAAGCAATGTTTTGCTTGGAGTGGTCTTTGCTTGGTCCATGCAGGTTTGCAGGTAGATGATACCAACCTATGAACAGGTGGCTGGTGGCCTGACAGTATAAAAGGTCACTACTGCAGTGTTCATCAATTCATTCCCGTGTTAGACATAGAACGATTCACTCTTGTCTTGTTATGTGAAGGGTTTACATTCTTACGAAGGAAGTTATTTCTATGGGGTATGCATCTATGCATGGACACAAGCTTAGAACTCTCCATTCGTTTTCTACTACTGCGTAGATGCGTAGATACAAGATTCTGAGTACTGCAACTGTTAGTAACAAGAAGGAGTAGCTAGGAGGCAGATAACTAAAATCCTACCCCTCTTAGCTCGGCTGTCATTAGGGTTCCCGATATATATGATTAGTAAATTGTATCATCGCAGAACACCCATTCTGGGCAGAACAATCATGAACACCATCGCAGAACAATCATGATTAACACTACCAGCTATGAAAAAATATGTAGAAAAATAAGATAATATACACACCGAACGAATTAACGGAACGCTTAACAAGGGGAGTTTGTCAAATGTTAAGCAAATTCTGCTGGTGTGTGTATTTTTAATAAATAAGAAACTAAATATTTATACTTTTTATTCAGAATAATTGAAGTCAGACTCTAAAAAAATAAACAATGATTATTTTGAGCTATGTATTTGTGTCATTATCACTGCCAACACTGATAATAAACTCATCCAATGTATTTTTTGTGACATTGTCTCCTTCTCTACACTTATCCCCCACGTGAATGACAAGGTCAGTCATTGTTTTCCAATCTGAGGCAGTTATACTCGCGAACTTCTTTCTTGTCCAACTCGCATAACTTTTCTACCGTATTTTTGACAGCATTGACTAACTCCTTCAACATCTCCCAGTACTTCTGGTAAAAATGAAAATAAATTACCATTTTAATTTAACCTATCATAAGTACAAACGCAGATTTATTATAGACGATAGTATATTAGATAATGAGTACGAGAAAATTTATTGAATAAAGTTAAGTATCAAAATGACATTTCATGCGAACCTAGAAACACCGATATCGTGTGGAAACACTCTTGTTTCTCCTTATAAACGATGTTTCTCTCCTCTTGTTTTTCTTTATATTTACTTATTATAGTATGCAGCAGCTTATGAACATTACTTATTCATAGTTTTTTTCGTCATAAACACCTTAAAACGTTGTACAGTCAAGTGCAAAAATAAGTATCGAAAGAATCCGTTCATAAATAAGTTACGACGTTCTTATTACACAGAATTAGAGTGCACTGGGACATATTTTTGAACGTTTTTGTATACCCCTTATTTTGTCTTCGACTGTATTTGTGGAAAGCGAACAATGGATGACAAGTCGAACTAATGACAGAATATCACGTTTGACAATTCAGTTTGTGATACCATATAAAAAGTTCCGTAAAAAACTCATTCTCATCTTTCGTTTGCTGTTTAGATGTATGAATTCTAGTCATAATCCACCGTATACTTATACTTAGTGATTTAAGAGGCGATTTTTTTATATTTTTCAATCTTGGTTATTTGGAATAAGCACTATTATTTACGAGTGGCACTTCCATCGCCTCTTAAATCACTAATATACAGCTATACGGTGGATTATGACTACAATTCATTTAAATATTTTTTATGGGTCTTTTTTTTTAATAACGCCAACAAGTTATAGACATCAAATTAAAGCTTATTAAATACACTATCTTTAATAAAATATTTAATTTTTCTAGCGTCATGACTACTATGTAAAAACATGACACAAAAAAAATCAAAATCACGAAATTTTCATAAATTTGGTCATAATTAATTATTGGTTGGTTTTAGCAATATGGTGTATATGCAAAATATGAAGCTTACAGATATGCCTTTAATTTTGTTCAAGAGAGTAATTAGATATATTTAATAGTTCTCGAGATATAATAGATTTTGTAAAATTTGAGATCCACCATCTTTGATTGGCCCCCATTTTTGTTAGGTAGCACTTATAAATGGCAATCTTGCATTTTTGACGTTTTTATAAGCTTACCTAACAGCCGTGAAAAGGAAAATTTATACCTCCTAATTTTAACCATACCTGTCATACAACGGAAATCTTGAAATGGCCCGTATGCCTATTAGCTACCACTTTGAGATGTCTATCATATTTTTTTAACATCCTTATGAATATGTTTAACTACTGTGAAAAGGACACTTGGTACCCCCAAATTATACCGTTTTCTAATTTCAGACCGACTAGCCCACGGACTAAAAAGTAAATTAAGTATATAGGTAAAGAGTGCCCTCTTGGCGCATTTTATGGAAATCTATTTGACAGCGCCATCTCTGAATTAAGTCTGGAACAATCTGTCTATAATTGCGTAAATACGCCTGAATACGCATTATACGAATACTTTCGTATTATTAGGAATACTTTGGCGCTTCGCAAGTCGATTTTTGATTTTTTTCTGACCAAGGAGCATATTTTGGGCAAAAGAAACTCAAAAGTTGACTTGCAAACCGCCAAAATAGCAATGAATTAAGTAATAAAAGATATAATAGAAGAAAACAGATTTATTCTGAAATAAAACAACTTTTCTCCTCTCAAAGAGTCTAAGCTCAACCTCTAATTTGTAAAAGTGGCCACTCCAAAGTTACATTCGGTTAAAGGTGGACCCTCAATCGTCATTATCAAGTATCCATATTAAATAATCCACTTCAACTAATTTAATTAATTGTGACTTGTCTCTGTTAATGTTATAAGAAAATATGGCATGCAGAACGTGGTCCATCAATTGATCACGATAAGTTCACATTAAGAAAGAACGTATAACGAATGGTATTATCTTGTATTCTATACATATAAAAAAGACAGAAAGACAGCGTTAATAGCTAGGGAACTGTCCCGGTATAATATAGATGTCGTAGCAATAGGTGAAACTCATCTTAGTGGTAGCGGAGAGCTTTGCGAACAACTCGGTGGCTAAACATTTTATTGGAGCGGAAAACCTGCGCATGAGAAAGCGGCTAACGGAGTAGGCTTCGTCATCAAAAATAACATTTCACACAATTCGGCATTAGAAAACGTCACAAGCTTTAAATACCTGGGAAGCCAAATCCGACATGACAATCGCCTAGCCTCAGAGATCCCTTCACGCATAGCCAAAGTTGCTGCCACGTTCGGCAAATTAAATCAGCGCGTTTGGAAGTCACACGAAACTTCAAACCAAGCTTTCTGTATACAGGGCACTGGTGATCCCAACGCCCAACCGCATTGCATGCCCTATGCTGCTGAATCCTGGTGTCTGTATAAAGGGTATATCAGAAAGCTTGATACCTTTCATATGCGATGCCTACACCTCATTCTCCGCATCACGTGGCAGGATCGTGTGACCAGCACAGAAGTGCTGCGCAGATCCTATATGTCCGGTATGGAGGGCTATCTTAATAAACAACCAGTTTAGATGGTGCGGCCATGTTAGTCGCATGGATGACTTCAGACTCCCAAAATCCGTGTTCTACTCTGAGCTCGCTCATGGTAAAAGGAGTCATGGAGGGCAGCACCTGAGCTACAGGGACGTAAAGCGCAACCTTAAAGCCGCACACATTTCGTCAGAGCGTTGGGAGGAATTAGCGTCTATGAGACCGGAATGGCGTAAAAGAGTCAGAGAAGCTGCAGCCTCATTTAAAGAGGCTCGCCTGGAACACCAGGACCAAAAGCGTCATCTCCGGAAAACCAGACCTAAGCCCTCCTACGCTTACACATTCAATAATCAGGGCCAGCTCCATTGTGCACAGTGTGCTCATCAGAGGAAGTTGTAGGGGTCACCGTCGTCGGTCACGACGAGGAGGACTATATACAGCTGAAGAGGGTCGAAAGCCTGTACATTGAAGATATAAAAAAATATATGTAGAAGGATCTTAAAATCGATTAATAAATACCTACTTAGATCACATCTAAATAAAACTATGAAAACGGTCAAACTCGCGTAGTTATATTAACTAACTTTGTTTCGAGCACTTTACAGGGTTCGTGGTCTGCGGATCCGCGATACGCGAGTTTATTCGTTTTCATAATTTTATTTCATGTGTAATCCTCGTGGTGACCGGAGAAAATATTATACATCAGACATCACATCTATTTAATAATTAGAATTGTTGTGTCTGTTCCTTGGAGGGAGAAATTCACGAGAAAACGGATGAATCGATTTTAATGAAATCTTCACCATCTGATATAGGAGACCTCGGGTCAAGACATGGGATATAAAAACGGTCAAGTGCTAGTCGGACTCATAGTAAATAAAAAAAACCGGCCAAATGCGAGTCGGACTCGTGCGCGAAGGGTTCCGTACCATTATCAGTTTATCATTAAAAAAAAATAACTAAAGGTAAAATAGTACATTACCTACGACACAAGTGCGAAAAACATGAAATTCGAAACGAGGTGGCGATGTTTTAAAACACGACCGACACAGGGAGTGTTTTAAATCGACACGAGTTAGGAATTTCGTTTTTGCACGTGTCTCGTCGACGTTTTTTAGTGCAGATGGTCCTCCGAAGTTTTGGACCAGACGTAAAATGACACACTTCTCGCACTAGAGCCTAAAAAAGGCACCATTGGCTGTCCCAGATCAAAGCCTAGTAAGTGTATTTAGCGAAATTTTACAGGAGAGGCAATAAACATTTTGTTAAAAAAAGCAGAGACCTTTATCTCACAAGACTTGGTTTTATATAAAGAAGTATAATTTGCTCTATAAGAAAAACTATTGAAACACTATTAAAACTTAATATATGTATCTTTTTAGAACTTTTTTGTGCTTTACTAACAACTGATTACAAAAAAATAATAGAAATGTTATATCAATTACAAAACTGAAACCTAGCAAGTGATACAAAAATGGTACATTTTACTGCTTGTAAGCAGTAAACTCTTAAATTTCAAATATAAAATCAAGCAAATGCCTACTTCGAAATCCGGATTAGGGGGTCCCCTTTAATATGCCTAATATTAATAGTCCTAATATGAATTCGCATAACGGATCTGGCAAAAATAATTAAGCATAATATTGAATAGGCAAAATAATGAAATTCCATAATGCTTAATACGCATATTACTGATTACGCATAATTGAAATATACATAACATTATTAAATATAACTTTATTCGGCCTAATATGGATTAGCATAAACTTAGAAATTTAGTGATTGAGGCAGATCAGGGTAAAACCAAGACAGTAAGGTTAAGTTCAAAAGACTAATAAGCAGGAGCGACGAAGCGAAGTTGAATTGAAGCCTAGCTTTTGTCGATATCTCCTACACATCCTAATGAACACGTCAGATACAATCAATTAAATAAAACATTAGGTATTTAATAATCAATTTCATTAGTAAAGAAATCACATCGTGGTAGGCGCATAAGGCGCACAGTACCAGAGTGTGTACCTACCTATTTAATACGGGCGTATATTTGAATGATGCTTAAAATAGGATCTAGGGAACCTATTTGCCTATACCATGATTTCTACGATCACAAAACGATAACTGTATCCCGTATAAAATACACACGCCGTATTTATGAACATTTTTAATTGCTAGGGTAAAAACACAGGTATTTAACACACGTTAAATAAAATAATCAATATTTACTACAAAAATATATCCTCCTGAGTCCTGGATAAAAAATGAGTACACTAGCATAAAAGCCGAGAGTCCTTTATAACACTATCAGCGTAAAGTCCTGGGTAAAAATCGAGTACGCTCGCATAAAAGCCGAGAGTTCTTTATAACACCATCAGTATTGAGTCCTGAACTTTCTGTCGCTTATTTTAAGGTTTAAAATGAGTCTGTCAGATTTTTGTTGGAACGAAGTTGGTTATATACTCAAAGAGGTATACTTTAAGCATAATTTATTTTACAAATTATTTGGGCGTTATAAAGGCCTCTCGGCTTTTATGTGACTAAGATTATACAATAAATGTGGCAAATATGTGTCATTTTGTATGGAATCAGGTGTATCTTTGAAAAATAAAATAAAACATAAGGCATTGTCAAAATGCTATAATTATAAAAAATAACAAAAATCGTAGAACCGTTCTGATATTAAAACATTAACATCTTTCTTTTAAAATCTAATTCAATACAAAATTGTTGTAGTTAAATCAGTCTACTTCTCACATCACACTAGTGTCCTCATAAAGTAACTTTTCTTAAGTATTTTAAAAACAATGGTAATAAACCTTCTGTAACATGATTTAACTAATTTAGACATTTTAATTTACATATTTCAAGGAAAACTCATTTTAAACAAGTGTGAGACTTAATAATGCTATGAACAAAGTCCGAGAGGGCTTTACAAAGGTCAAATTTATTTAACACGTAATTGTACTTCAAACATCATGTTTACAATAAAACTAGTAATTACATTATAATAAACTTGTAAAATACTCATTAAATAAATAAAAAGGCAGACAAAAACAAACAGGTTTTAAGCGATGAAATAAGATTAAACTCACCTCTACCTGCGCGATGTGACATCTTGCCGGACTTTTGACATCACACTGAACGGAATATTCTTTTTCACTTGGCAATAGCCTTTGCGAAATAGAGATAAATATATTTCTGATTGGACGACAGCCATTGATTCTCAAATTCACGCCATTATCGCCTGATTTTAAGCGCGAAACATTAAGACCTTTATAACGGACAATCGGCGTTT
>JALPQI010018362.1:0-16708 GCA_025490895.1 Thaumatotibia leucotreta
ATTGTTGTATCACTTCTAGTAAATTTGCTTCCGAAATTCATATTCCATTTTGTTAGGTATTCGTAATAATGATGTTCGTATGTAATTAACTAATATTACGTAGTTGAAAATCTTTACAAAATGATGATTGATGTCGGTAGAAAAAACCCAGCTATATAATTAGTCACAGTAATCGATTACAGTGACTAATTATTAAATGCCTATGGAATGAGGATGCCGCGTTCGGGAACTATAAACAACACAAAAGGGCCATTCCATATGAAATCATCAGATTCTGATTTAATTCCGCGCTGACTGATTTTTAAACAGTTTGAAAAAAATCAAGGATGATAGTCTTAAATAAGTGGTACGTAAACCGTCAATACTTTTTTTTTTACTTGCTGCTCATCCAGATGGGGCCCGCTTTAAGTTTCAATTTGCCTGTTTTTGAGGTTCCACGAGAAGCGATGTTAATTTGTTTCGGTAACTAATATACATTTTTTATATATTTTTTCTGATTCTCTAGTAAACGTGCTTTAAAATGTTAGTATCAATATGCATCAAGCTATTTTTACTTATTCCATCATAAATGTTGAAAGTTTTGTGAATATTTTCAAATTCCGCCCATTTTCTATTGGATTTTGCAGCATGTCTACTGGGCTTAGGGAATTAATATTTTTTTACTGTATAGTACAAATATTGCTCTCATAAAATAACTGAGGGTTTGATCACAAACTTTTCATTTAGCTGAAAAAAAGAATGGTAAAGTTGGCCATTTTACGAAATTGCTCAAATTTGACTTCAAATTTCATCATGTTTGGCAATATAAAAAAATCCAAAAAGTTATACAAAAGATAGTACCAACTCTATTCTATAGGAATCCGTTTCATTTGGTTTGTGTTTTCGATTTCTGTGAGAATTATGATTTTTTTCAATGTCCATTTTTCGGAACTTTTTACGACTATTTTCCGGCGCTCTATGACTTCACTATGTTAAATAAAACACATTAAATTATTCATAACTATATTTTATTAGTCATTAACAACAACAAAAACCTTTATTTAAGCTGCGATGTACGTAATTAAGTATGTCACTGTGTACTCGTATGACCCTTGTGTTAATGCACGATTTACGAATTCATGTTCATATCATGCAAAAGTCAGCAAAAAAGCTTGTCACAAATATGTAATGTATATATGTACGTGTGTGTGTGTAAAGTATTATTACCTGACTACCTTTACGACATTAACATTTTTGGAGTAGGAATATCTTCCGGCTCGTAAGGTGCCGTTTGAAACTGGCACAAAATTATGATACGAGCTGGTATTTTTTATTGATATCGCATTATTGAATCAACATCATTACTCTTATCTAAAGACAGTAGGCATGTGTAATAAAACCTATAAGTACCCTATTTCAGACGTATTATAAGATGTGCCACTAGCATTTTCATGCTTACCATCAAGAAAGTGGTGTACCACTTTTTTGGTTGACTGTACATAGTAAACGAGGGAATCAACAATCATCATTTTGTTGTTTATTACGTTTATAAATGTTGTCCGTGATAAAAAAAAACATTAACTTAAACAACTAGGTACTTTGAAACTTCTTGCTAACTTGTAGATTTCAAAAAATCATATCTCTTTCAAAAATCAATAACACAATATAAATAAAGATGATTTACAAAGAGCAAAGTAAGTTCTTCTCTTCTGTGTACTTTTCAGATCTTTAAACTTTGCCAAACATGGTTTTTTTTAACGTCATAAACAGCAAATTCTACAAAAATGGTTTAGTAATTTACTGTTTTTTTAAGTTAGAAGAACTAAATTCAAAAATATTGTTAAAGTTTTCATTTAAAGACTATTTGAGCTTGTTAATTAAAAAAAAATACCTGTCTAGACCAAGCGAGCAATCCAATAAAAGCTACTGAACATCACTGAACATTAGCAAAATAACATGAAGTTTTAGAAGTTTGTCATACAATAAGTAATAAAAATATACCTACTGTAATACATACATGTGCAAGTACACATATTAAATAGTAAATTAACATATAACAAAATTCAGTTTCACACATTAAAAAAAAGTTAAAGCAATTTTCATCGACCTCAAAAATCGCTTATTTTTAAACTTCAGACCTATGTTATCTGGCTGTTAGGCTGTTTAAAAATTAAACAACTACGGTTTTATGTAAAGCATACCTATATTATCATCCATGATTTTTTCCATACAAATCGGAAAACATGCAGCGCACCTCATTTGATGATTTCATATGGAATGGCCCAAAATGTAACCTTTGCAACGCCAACACTTAACGACCACGGGCGTAGGCAAGGACTCCTGTTTAACTCTAGATACGATACAACTGAGATTTGATTGACATATAATATATCGTCGGCTGACAAGCAAAACTCACTATAAAAACTGTCACTACTCTTAGCAACCTCTTATGTCAGTATTAAGTCAGAACTGAGATACGAGCTTTATTTCAAGTAGGTATTTGTTACTTAGTGAGTTTTGCTTGTCAACCGACGATATAAGTATGTAGAGAAACATCTGACCATTCATCACATAAAAATATATTTGTTGTATCGTGAAATATTGATTCACGATAGGTACCTCTACATCTTTAGGATCGGACTTACAAAGCCTTTTCGCTATGCATCATCCAGGGATACAAAAAGTAAAAAATAACGTTAAATAGAATGGTTGTAGAATGTTTACTTGAGATGAGATTTGACTTTTCTACTTTTCTGACGTTTTATCAGTAAGATACAAATAATAATAACATTAAGAAATGGCACAAATGCATCGAAAAGGCGCGCACGCTATTTTTAGCTCTGCCCGCCGCAACTCAAAAGAATCTAACAAGTGTGTAAATGCAGGACCACGTTCTCCGACACTCATACTTATCGCAAATTGCAAGACAAAATTATTAGATTATTACTTTTAATATTATAATAAGACTAACACAATATTATTACACATCGCAGTTGTCTGCAGCGTCCGCGAAACTGACCTTCAGTGCGCTCGGTGGCGACGAACATGTCTTTGGCTTTGATCATGGCGTATGTGTCCTCGCAGTCCTCGGTGGTGTAGGGGATGTCGTCGTGCGCCACGAAGTCGATCTTGTGTTTCTCCAGGAAGGCCTCGTCGTACTCCCACGGCGCGTCTCGCACCACCTGCGACAAACACTTCACTTTACTACTCATCATCAGCCTATTTCAGTCCACTGCTTGAAGCAAAATTCTCCTGTTACCTATGCTATCTATATGTATTGACGCATTGGGAGGTAATGTCCATAATCACCACACTGGGCAAGCAAGTTGGCAATCGGAGTATGTGTCTACTATGATGACGCTGCTGCCCATTGTCAGTAAATACGTGGTCGGGGACACTTCAACCCCTTAGTCGATCTTACGACACCCACGGAAAGAGGTGGGGTGAAGACAAATGTATTCTCAAAACCGTCGCCACGTGGCTCATCATTTTAATTTCAGTACTAACATCAGAAAAATCGATGAGGTTTTTCCGGTATTAATTATCAGTGATCCTAAGAGATGTGTAGCAATTGTTGTACGTGTCAGAAATATACGACGTGCCGGTGTGTGCATTGTGCATCCGATATTTCGCAATAGTGACAATTTGACATTACTAATTTTGTCATGTCATTATCTGGCCCGCGTAAGAATTTAGCATAAGACAAAAAAAATAAAAAGATATACACAATACTTATCTAGTTACAGTAATAAAAACAATACCTAATAACTTAGTGCAAAATATATCCCTTCTTCAATTATTACTACAAGTATATCAACAAGCAACGCCTTGAACAGTAATTTACTCGTTGAACCCACTAAGTAGAGTTTGAGAGAATAGAGAGTTGACCTCCCGTGGACCAGCAGAAACGAGATAATACATCAGCACAAGAAAGAAAGCATGGAGCGAAATAGGCTTCAGACGCGGTGTGATATTAGCGTTATTCCTAAGTATTTATTTTATCAAACGTCTTGTATTATTACACCGTAATATAAATACCGTAAGTATAAATATTAATTCAGGATTATGAGATAGATAACAGTTAAAATGACCACAGGTTGATACTCGTGAAACAAGCAAGTTAAATTTGAACTTGTGAACATAACACGAAGGTCAAACAGTTAAGTGATAGCCGCTATTCATAAAGGCTATCGTGTTTATTAGTTGCTGATGGCCATATTATATGTATTATACATATGAAAGCGTTGATTTGATGCCACTTAAATATAGGTGCCTACGCGATAAGTAGTTCCTACTATTCCTTCTCGTTATCATGCAAGCTTCGATGGCGAGCATGGAATTATTTTGGAGTTATTTCTTTTTGAATTTATAGTACTACTAGGTAGATCGGTGGAATAATGTCGAATAGAACAGGTACCCAATATGAATAATTTACTTCAGTTACGTCATCATAAGTTTTGAGATGAACAAAAACTTAAAAAGGATAAAAATATTTTGCTTAATAATTAATAATTATATTAGTTATTATAAATGACAAAATGTAAACCATGTTATTAGAAAAATAAATAGGTTAGGTTATTAATAATTAACACAAGTTTTAGAACGCGTTGTTGGCGTAGATTGTAGGCTCGATTTTTTAATGTGATTAAGTAACTTGTTGTTGTTATTATGTGAGTGGCCCGATTGGAGAGGAATTTACAGAAATATGTGATCTTTAACTTTTTTTTATAAATTACCTTATTATATTATCAACATGAAGAGGCAATTTAGTCTAAAGAAAGTGATCAAAAAAATGCGCACACATAATACATGTGTACATGTAGAACTCCCTTGTAAGCGAATAAAAAGAGGAAAGTAAGTACTAAAATCATTTTTTTTATTATACGGGTTAAGTTTTCATGTCATGAGTCTGGAATATTTAAGAAAGTCTGCTGATTTCACTTCCACAAGTTGCAACTAAAAATAATAAAGATCAATTTAACAATTCCTATTTATTTTATTATTGATAGTTTTGCTACCAAATGCACAAGTAATATAATTCTAAAATAAAACTATGAAAATGGATAAACTCGCGTATATTAACTAACTTTAACTTGATTCCGACGTTTCGAACACTTTCGCGGTGAGTTTATCTGTTTTCATAGTTTTATTATTCATGTGTAATCCTCGCGGTAACCGAAGAAAATATGAATATACTTCTAATTAATTTCGAGTTCGTCTCATTATCGAGGTAGATTATTATGGCATATTCTCGATATGAAGGAAAGTATCAATAATGAATGTAGGTTACCTCATCGACGTAGCGGCAGTGGCGGACGGCTTCGTACCGCTCGTCCTCCGTCATCACGGTGCGGCCCTTGCGGCTGTGCGTCAGCTGGTCGTTGCACACTGGAAGTATGATAAGTGTCACGTTACTATTTCCGGCACTATTCATTATATTTTGAATATGTGTCCATTGCACAGTCAAAGGCAAAATAAGTTGTGAGTATATAAAAATGTTCTAAAATATGTCCCAGTGCACTTTAAGTCCGTGTAATAAGAACGTCGTAACATATATATAAGAGGATTCTTTCGATACATATTTTTGCACTTGCCTGCACATAAATGTCAAAGCCAGGAAAGGATAGGTAAGGACTCACTTAATTTAATTTCAATGGCATTTTAAATTTTGTTAGCGCTTATGAATAATGCCAAGGATGCTTAGGTATTGTATACTCGTTGTACTCGTAACTTTAGTGGAAATGTTCCCCGATGCATAGCCAATTTTAACCTTGCTCGCCTTTTAGCTACTTGTAACATGCTCATCATTAGTGGAAAATCAGTTTCACACGCTCTAGATTGTACTGTGACAGATATTCGCAGCGACATAATGAATGTGGATATCAAAACTTAATTACTTAAATCAGAATTAAGGATCAAGGTAAAGTCAAGTAATCGTATAAGCATGCCTAATCTAGCCATGATCGCCAGCTGATAAGGCCTAATGAAGGTACCACTTATTGCGTGTGATTGTACACATTTACGGGGATGTTATCTTCGTACGTGCTTTTATCTCACGATTAACATCGTGCCACATTTTCCGACCAATGAGTTCTTTTTGTAACTATAATGTTGTCACGCCAATGTATTTACGCTAGCAGCAGTGATTAAATACAACGGCTCGATACTCGTTATCGCAATAATAATGGAATGCACATGATACGGAGAAATATTCGCGCAGCAGAAAATTGCAAATCAGATTACAAGTTTACAACAGCAACAAAACGTGAAAAAAAAATTAGTAGGAAAAATGCAAGTGCGATGATACAAAACCTACAATGATATCAGCATTTAGTAAGTAGTAATAGTATATCACCACTACGTAATTACGCTTCCACTAAGAAAGTGTATTTAGTAAATTATGTGAGAATTTCTTTTTTTTTTTCAAAATTGGTGAAAGCAGAACGTGGTGCAGCTGCAGACATACTTATCGGATAGTCGATTATAATAAAATTACGCTTTTCCTAAATATATTACACTGTTCTCAAATATGTCTCGAATAAGATTTCAAAGCTTTCAACTTGTAAGTCATCAGATTGAAATGTGCACCTACATGTCGCAAGCACCCTGAAAAGTAATACAACCAAACAAATATCGATGTTTGGTTGTATTTTTGCTCCATGAAAATTGCAACAATCGAAAATAAATTATGGTTTTGGTCACATTATACTACAGTATGACCACTGCATTGCAAATGTAATACCAATATCATATATCTATTTCAAAACAAAAGTATTTAAGCGTAACTTTAGCTAGCAAGATAGAGAGTTGTGCGAAAGCAGTAAGTTAAAATATAGCAGCATGACAGCCTTGTTTTGATAAAATATTCTAGATAAGAACGGCTATATCTGCAAGCAAATATAAAATGTATTAAATTTGATTGTAATAAAAGTATTTGGCTACCAAAGTAAAACAAGTCAGAAACGAAATATCATTTTATATGAGAATGACCATAACTACTTGTATATACATATTCACATTTATTGAAATTACAATATTATCTATATCTAACTGATACTGTTCGATAGTAGAAAACTAAAAAAATGTAAACAAATATAGCCTAGACTTTCCAATGGAATCTTTCCATAGAATTTTACGTCTTTGACATATATCGTTAAACACGTTCGGAGATAGGCACTCTCGGTCAATGAATACGGGTCAAGTCGATTCATAGAAAATAAGGCAAAAATGTAAATTAAAAATAATCTTTTGTTTAATCAAGCTTTATTGGCATTTCTCGGAATTTATCATTGTCGCCAAAATATATTTTTTTTAATCTTCGTTGGATTGGTTAGTAAAGACAAAAAAGTAGCACGTTTTAAAAAGCCACCGAAAATGTTTTAATCATTTGCTCTTTTTTTGTATCTAAGGAGTCTTCTAACGAAGAGGTTCCAAGTTTTTTGGATTGGTTGAAAAATACAGGGAAATTCATTTATCGTGAGTGTATCTTTACGTCAATAGTAAATATGAAATATCAATAGTTTTAGCTAAAAATGTACGTGATAGTAAAGTTTAAGGTTTGAAGTTTATGATAAAAAATTAATTTGTATAATGCTAGTTTTTAGGTGTGTTTACACTTTACATTTTTTTATTTTCTACTGACGAACAGTGGGTATTAGTGTTTCTGCCAAATTAATACATCGTATGAAACACTTTTAGGTAAGCAGCTTCAATTGAGTCGTTGTTAGGCAAAGGTCGTATTCGACGTCTATTAGATGCCTGCTCGCCTGAAAGGTTTAAACAAGGTAATAGATCCGTTAATGAGAAGGGCTAGAGCAGTTAGTTAAGGACTAGTACACTGACCTCCAACGATGAGGTACACGTTGGGAAAGACTGTCTTGGCCTGCTGCAGTTGGCGCGCGTGGCCCTGGTGGAACATGTCGTAGATGCCGTCGGAGTAGACGCGCACGCGCCGGCCCGCCGTGCCTGTCGTTGCCGCCGCGCGGGTCACCCGCCCGTACGCGCAGCGCTCGCGCTCCGCTACCGCCATGGGCTCCGTGCTGAACGGAGCTGCCAACCGCAGAGACTGAAACAATAATAATAAATTATAAAACTACTGTAGACTCCATTTAAGCTTTTAATGCTCTACTTGGCCACTGCAGTGGTCCAAGATAGCTCAATTGAAAGGTAAATATGGTATGGTAAATAGTTAATTAATTCGTATTAGTCATTCTAAGTCATTTATAATAGTTTTGAAGTATTGAGTACATGTTTAAAATGATTGACGACTAATAATTAATAGGTAATTTAAATAAAAGTCACATTTACAAAATTGGTCAAAATTACGGGCTCTGGACACCAATTTTGAGCCAATACGTGTGACCCTATATAATTAATTATAATAAGTTTATTCATTTACGTCATCCTCGGCCTTAAGTGGCTTATACTGCCTGCTTTGTGGAGAAAAAATCTCACATCCAAGCAAGATTTAAAATCATATGCAACCCACGGGTGGTAATTGGTAAATCCCCAGATCGCATTTTTAATGACGGCGCTCTTCTTAAAGTGCGTTCAAACCAAAAAAGCATTCGCTATTCTAACCCCCCACTCTACGAAATTCGATCGTTACACAAAACGTGATTGGTGGATTTCGTAGAACGGGGGATAGAACAGCGAATGCTCTTTTGGTTTGATCGCACCTTTAGGCTCGAACCACTAACTAACACCTGTGATTTGGAACATTTACGAAATCAAGGCCTTAAGGGTTTCAATTACTAGGGCTATATCTGCATTTGTAAATATATTTGGCGTCATCGTTGTCATGCTAAATAAAGTAAAATGATATAAAAATGACACGGCATAATTATGACTTACATAGATAGGATTTACATGCTACCTACCGAAGAAGGAATAATGATAAATCTTCATATCTGGGAATAAATTCCGTATAAAATCCAAAACACCTCCTATGGGGTTTCATGGTTTAAGAAATCTCATACTTATAGGTAGATAAGAAAAGTCCAGTCACCCGACAGAGTGAAAAACGTGTAACATTACAATGAGTCGGATTGTCAGGCGATGTGTCAAGGTTCAGTCCGGCGATTACCGGCGTGTGCGATAATGAAGTGGCGCGATGTGACGTAATGCGTAGCGCTCGTCTTAGTCATAAGGCACGTACAGTAATACCGTATGATATTCTGTTAGTATAAATCCACGTTTAAAACAAGTTTGCAGAAAATATTTCGTGGATTGATGCTCATAACCTTCATGCGTATAATAAATTAATAATAAATACATATCTTAGGACATCTCACACAAATCGACCTAATCCCACAGTAAGCTCAATTAAGGCTTGTGATGTGGGTACCAGGCGCCTATTCATTAAATTAGGCATTTATTTAGTTTCACCTGTCCCACCTGTCCCGACGTTTGTGGTTCATCAAATCTTGCTATAGGTATGGTTAAATTTGACCTACTTCCCGGTTACAGACTGAGGCATAAAAATGTATACTCCTACATGTAATGTACATGTAAATTTGAGCTGGTCTGATGATAGAGTCGGAAGGTGGTCACAGAGACTCGGGAACTAAGCTATCTAACCCTATCAAATGATTTTGGCTTAAAGAGCGCGTGATGAAATCAATGACTAGAGAGAGTAGGACGGTTAACATGATAAAAGCTTGTAACAATTTAATAAAAATGTATTTTTAACCAAAACTATTTTTTTACAACTCATGGGCTCATTAAACTAGTAACCTGTTTCACCATCTCCGGGTAAATATACTCGTCAAATAAAATTAAGTATCGCTATAGTTTTATCCAGGCATACATATAAAAGCAATGGATAGCAAACATTTATCAAACAGATTATTATATTACTCGGGTATGGTGAAACAGGCCTTAGACGTTGTTGTTGCTATTGATAGTAATGTATATGTTGTAAATAATATCACAATTCCCTGAAATGATAAGCGGGTATGAATGGGAACCCTAAGTACATACAATATGAAACCAACGCATCGACCACTCAGCAGGCGGTGGTTCTAGGAATTCGTGGCGCGGTAATTAGCGAGCTGTTTAGAAGTACCTTTACGGTTTAGAAATAATTTAAAACAGTCTTGACCTACAAAGTAGTTCTAGAAACATATTAGCTAAATACAGTTTGGTCTACTGGCACTCTCGACGCATTCCAATGTCGAACGAAATGCAGCGTAAGTAAGCTATTACCTAGATATTTCGAAAGATCTCTTAAACCTTTGCAAACTAGAAGACATTCAGTTTTCTTGCTCAATCGTTTCGCGTATTGTAACCACATACATATCTATATTTAACTTTTCGTTCAAATACCTAACTACAATTATTTTTCCTTCATCAACGGGTGCATCGTACTGCGTATAGAATTAAATCATAAAGAAAGCATTTTGAATGCAAAACTAAGAACAAAGTGTTTAGGAGCGGCAGTGAAAGGGTCGTCACATTACTGGGGACATTCTTTAGCACAGATGAGCACGCTTTCATATTTATAGTTTATACCATTATTTAGATAGGAGTAGGTTCAAAGTGCGAGAGTAACTTATATCACGGTGTAGGTATATTAAAATATAGTGATCAGTTGATCACATTTGGACGCATTATTTAATAATACTATTTTTAATTATCTTTACAGCCGTAAAAGCAGAAATGAACCTTTACAGATTTGACATATCTGTCACTTTGCCCTTATGTATTCAAACAAAAAAACGCAATTTAATCCTGTAATACACCATTAGAGTAATCGACATAACTAAATAGATTGGAAATAATGGATTATCCTGCCCAACTAAGCCTTGGAATTGACCTAATTATCTTATTACCGCAAAATTACCGATCCAAGGCACATTCTGAAAATTATAAAAGGTACAATTAAAGGTATTACTTGACCGTTATCGATAAGCACGTTCGTGAAGTCGAAGGTCATCGAGAATTACTTGGCGACCTGCTACTGCCGTTGTCGATCCCCACCAGTGATATCCAGGTTTCATCCAAAGCCTTAGGCATTACTACCATCGTAAAGATATAAAAAAAATACAGAGATGAGATCACAGCTGCGCTTCATCATAATACGCAAATATCTACTCTGTTGCAAATTTTTAGTTAGTAAAACGAATCAATATCGCTCATATATGCCTAGGTTGTGTGATGTCAATCAGTAGGTACCTACATAGTTACATACCTATTCGACATAAACATCACACGTAAGTGTGTCACAAAAATCTGAAATCTGCGAACCATGGCCATTATTTTGTACCAGGTAGTAAGTTGAAAGTAAAATATAATGCGTCAACGACTATTCATGACGTCAACATAAGCCCTGAACAAACTTGATGAATCGCACTTTAACAAACAATCTCGCGCCAGCGCTAACTCGAGGAGCCAGATTATTGCTATAAAATGGCTCCTTGTTTGCAATATGTAATTATTTGTATATATCAGCACGTATGAATTTCGCATCGCAGTTTTTCCTTGACGGGGGAAACTATATGCCTACCAATTCGATTTTATTCCTATACCTACTTTTTTCTCTTATCCTTATGCCTGGCTATTCGATTTTATTCATATACTCTAGTCTAAGTACCCCTTAAGCAGGCATAGGTAGGCAATATAGGTATTTACCACATGCGGCACTTGAAATTGTAATTCTATTTTGAACCAGTAAGACTGACATTTGATTGTCATTTTTGATGTGTCTGCCTGCTTAAGGATTACTAAAATAAAAGAAAACTGAATGCAAAACCAATTCCGCTGTTATACATTTCTATTATACCTAGTAGCTACAGAATGTGAAATGTGAATGAATGCAGCTCGTATTACATTGTAATCATTAAGTGCCACCGGATATTTATTTACTTAGTTATTTTGTTAAGAATTCCATAGCCAGGCATATTTTGCCCTAACGTAAAAGATTTTCACTAAATACCTATACATATATCAATTCAATAATTTTCAGTTTAAAGTATTTAGTTACTTTAAACATTCCGAACGCTGCCATCTATGTATTACATTCATGTCAGTTTTGTATACCTATTACTTCTATTAAATCTAGAGTGTGGACGTGAACACTGAAATTTTACTTGTATTTTATTTAGGCGTGAAATTCAAACAATCTTGAAATGGATGGCCACACTTTGTGTTACGGGAATTAAAGAGTTTCTATACTAACACACACACATAAGATACCGGACGACATCAATTGCATCTATTAATTATGTTTACACCTAGTCACAAGTACCTACTTAAAGTATCAAAATATTAGTACCATCCTACCTACTATTTTTTTTTACCGTAGGCAGTAAGTGAATCCGTAAGGAAATAATCGTCAGAAAATTCGCCTCGTAAGAATCTAGGTGGGTATGTTCGGGTTAGTAGAAGACTATTAGGTTAATAGATCCACGAGTACAGTAAAATACTTAACTACAGATGCAACAAATTACTCAAAATATGTCCAATTGCACCTTAAATATTCCGATGCAATAAGACTGTCCTATCATGTTTAAATTCTTTCGATACCTACGTATATTAGCACTTCACGCTTCTGCTAGTTAAATATTACTTCACGTAAATTTCTTTTTAGAGTTTTTCAGTCAATTAACGTCACTCTTCGTCCAAATTGAGATATAATTAATTACTCATAGCGTATGTTAGTAAAAAATCCTCCATCGAATATCAGTTATGGATGATTCAGACTTCAGGCTCTTGTATGGAATGAAGAGCTTTAAACAGAGTAGATAACACCTAAAATTGTTTGTCATATGTAATAAAGCAGATTTGCAGATACAGATTTAAAATAAAGACAATAGTAAAAGATAGGTATATGTATTGGTAGTAAACAATAGGAATATGTATTATCGTCTAAACACGTCACAAGGCAAACTAGTAGTTTGCAGAACTTTCCAAGCAGTCGTCGGTCCATGTGTACCCACTTCACTGTGCCAGTGGACACACTTTCACTCCCTAGACTACTCGATAAAAAAGTTTTACATCCTCTACTGATCAACAAAAACGTATGTACCATGTAAGGAAACTTTGTAAGAAATCTAAAATGTTGACGATAAGTACCTAAGTTATAGGTATGAGGAAATAATATATCTAAAAATGGGTTGTCGTACCTACATACTGGCCTGATCAATGGCAGAAGGATGAAGCCTTATGCGTCTAAAATAAACAGGGAATGGTAACTCACAGGAAGGTCTGTGGGCGGCTGCGGGTGCTTGAGCAGGCCGTTGATGCGGGGCTCGGGGCCGGCGCCGCGCCGCGCGCTCAGCATGGTGGTCGTCGTCGTCAACGACATCTTGTACCACTTCTGTTGCTTCCGAACTAACTAAGTCACCGGTAACACTCAGATCCTTGTCAAAGTACTGTCAATAATAGCATTGCTTTTTAAAGCGATGATTCTCCGATAGCTAACTAAAATCTACAGGCAGTATTAAATATGCACTTTCAATATTTTATACACAGTTTCAGTGGTCCGAAGATTATTTATAACTATCGGGATTCTTATATTTTCCCGTTAAACTAATTATTGAAACATTCGCCTCCGATCACTGAGGAACTTATCCCGACGGAATGTTAAAATTGCTGGATAACCTCTAGCGGAATACCGTGACAACAACGCGCGTATTTCTTTACTTGAATAGTCACAATATGAGAGGCGTGGAGTCAGCGTGTTGTATAAACGCGGAATGATAAATATAATACTCGTTGATTGTAAGGTTAGCGCGAGCAAGCGGCAGCGGGGAAGTCGGGGCCGGGCGCGGGGAAGGGCGACGGTGGCGCGACGCCGACGTGGAGGCTCGTCAGACACGCGACGCGCCACGAGTCTCACCGAAGGGGACTCGAGCGGCCGAACATGAACATTGACGCGATTACTCTCGATTCCCTCGCACTCGCACCCGCCGTACTAGTGATAGCAGCCACAGGCCTCATGCAATAATATGTGCTGCGTTTGTACTTGACCAAAATAATAAAATAATTATGAGAAATGTATCAATCGGTTTAATCAATAACAAAAAATCCCAGACATTACAGGGAAATCATTTCGTAGTGCTAATAAAAAAATAATTATGCTATCGGTCGATAGCAAAAAAATGTACCTACAAGGTTAAGGCTTTAATCAAAACAAAAATCACGATCGCGTCAATTGTATTACGAAAATTAGTCATTCAAACTAGGTAAGTGGTATGAAATGAATACTCTGTCCAACAACCTACGGCAATAGCAAAAGGGGCCAAATTTAAAAAATATAGGTGCGTATTTTTGAACGCTCATAGAAAATTCAAATGTCGCCCTTTTTCAATGCCAAAAGTTTTAAGTCGACGCTTAGATATCCAAGCATCGGATACGGTAGGTAGACGCCGTAGACGGTACCTACGAGTAACTAGGTTGCAACTTGCAACACAATTTTATTCTATCCATTTATCTTGATTGTACCATCATTATTTTCATTGACCCCATTACAATGAGCCCAAACACAGTTTTCCTCTCCTGAAATGGAGGAATGGGTACCCTGCATATTACGTTGAATCAGAAGAATGTATTATCCAAATTATTCAAAACGCTGATCATTTTGACGTAAGGTCAAGGTGACCACGTGTCCCCGAAATGTGATACAATTCATGCAATTGGTTATCAATTATCATGATATAAAAAAATTATCGATCCTTCATCAAAAACAAAAGAAAAGAGCTGATGCTCTTTAAAGTCTTTAAACTGAAGACCAACCTGAAGCAAATTACCTTCGAACAAAAATGTGGGTGGCGCGGCGGCGGTGGATTAACACGATAGATAAATAGGGACGCACAACTTTAATTGTAATTATTTTTACCCACATGGGGGATAATTCAGACTTCTTCTGCCTAAACACTATCCACCCCTAGTCGCGTCCAATGGTATCATTTTTAAACAGGAGAATTAGGAGGTGCCTGTCGTCTTGGGTCGTCCTCGCACTATGCTAACCGGTAACATGGGTATCACGGTAGGCCTTGGCTACAAAAGACCAGCTACAACTACTGATCGTAGCGTAGGTAATAATTATGCTAGCCTGCTAGGTATACGAGTATGTGTTCGTTACTTATCGATCGCTATAAATTAGAAATTGTTTCTTAGTAAGTACTTTTTTAATCATACGCAATAAAACCTCAACGTTAAACACAGGTCCAAAACGAATTGTTACATTCTATATTTTAAACTCAACTTCGGTATAAAACCTGTATTTAATTATATTTTATTTCAGTTTTCGATCATTATTGAAGCTAGATCAATGGTAAAAGACTTGAGTTACAAAGGCAGATTAAGATAACAATGTTAAAGGGGGCGGCAAACAGACATCACTGCATCTACAAAAATATGTAGAATGTTCTATTGTTTCATTGTTATTAATAATAAATTGCATACTCGTGTCATTGAGAAAGGCGCGTATTGCGCCTAGGTGAGTGTTGAATTGCTGTTACGGTTTCGTACTAAGAGCAATTATCTCCCTAAGCGATTAAGCCAACTAATTTCTATATGGTATGAAAATGTCGAGAAATGCTTTATAATAAAACCGGTCAAAAGCATATCAGGCCATGCTCAGGTTGCTCAGTATAGGGTTCAGTAGTTATTCCAAAACGGCTGGGCCGATTATATGTATGTTCGAAACAGTTTTAATTTAAAGTATTCTATAATCTTCATGACATTATGACTTTTTATATTTTCGGACCCACGTATCATAAGTTAGAGGTTAGAGGGGGTGCGGGGCATTTTTTTTTATTATGAAGCAGTTATATCCGACACTATTAACGACCTCTCCAACCTACGTTTACTACGGAACCCTAATAAAGACGATATGGAAAAATTACAAGGTATTATAAGGTCTAGAAATAAAAATATCGAAATAGAATTACAAAATTTGCGAAACGTCCTTAGCCAGGGGCCCCAGTGTTTTTTATGTTTAGATTTATTTTCGGGTGTTCTCGCTTTTTAAGCGCCAACTTTTGTTGTCTGTCGATTCATAAAATTACACATAAAATGACGTTACATGTATCACGTCACCTCGAAAAATACGATATAGATTATTGTAATACTGAACTGAACTGACGCTAAACTGCACGTGTCAAACGCGTGCGAGACACCGTGACGCGCATCCGAAGTATCCGAACTCGAAAGTCTGGGAGCAATAGAGTTGCGGGAATAGTACATAAAGTACATTACTGCAGACGCCGGGAAACCAAACTTAGCAGGCTACGTAGAAACAAAGCCTGATAAATTTGGTTTCCAGGCGAAAATGGAAATTTAAATGTTAAAATATGGGAAAATAAGAGGAAATGCAAGCTGATTATTTCCCTATACCGTCTGCCAGTAGTATCCGAAAAAAGTAAAGACACCTGAAAACTTGCATTATTCCATAATCAGGCACTTTAAGAACACAATTTTCAGAATACAAACGTATTTCCCCCTGTTTCTTCCCTCGATGTTGAGATTTTAGCAAATTTTAATTCACAGCAATTTATTTTTGCACCGGCAATGTTGGTATGTTTTGCAACTTAAATTTGATAGACAATTAGATCACTTGCGAGTCTTGAGTCATCTACGTAATTAATGTACCTATTAAGCAATTCGAATCCCCAAGGTTTTTTCGGTGGAAGTACCAGTGCGTAATATAATATGTATCCAGACAATATTTATTTGAATCGCGTTAATTTGCGCATATCTACATAAAGTATTGGCATGTGTTTTG
>JALPQI010018363.1:0-29705 GCA_025490895.1 Thaumatotibia leucotreta
GTTAATCTGTCCTCATATATAATACCTAAATTACCTAACCATCTAAACTCCTTACAGTCGATCGTTTAATTTTAGTTCCCATTTATAGTTACAATTTTTTTTTGCGTTTTATAACGTAATATAAGTAGATATAGTTTGCACACCTTGAACAAACAAACCAATGCAAAGGTAACATATATAACTAGACAGAGGTCTAGCCTTACCCTTAACACTTGTTGTTTAACTTTAACCTTAAAGGTAACAACTTAATGTAAGTAGGTACTTATTGTAAATATAAATTCAAATAAATGTATAAATTTTACTGTTTTTATATCATTCATAACGTCATCATTTTAGTGAGATTTTAAAAATGAGAATGTTTGAATAGCTTTTTTCAAGTAACATTTTTAGTCAAATAACAGTTGGTTTTAATCTATCGATAAAAATATCGAACCATACCACAACACTATTTACATTAACATGTCAAAATTACCTGACACGGTCGATTTCTATGAAAATGACAGCCAAGGCCGCCTCTATCTCTAAGGTTACACACTAAAGAGGTCCGTGCTCTGTGTTGCACCCTAACAATATTATTATCATTTGAAAGCGCAATTAATGACCTTTAAAATGGAGTATTGTTTGTTATCGTAAAAATAATGATCTCCGGAAAATTTGCGTTTGAAATCAAAAGTTCCGTAGCACGCTTTTAACAGGTCATTAATTGCGGCCCCAAGGATGGGTATAAAAGAGGGGGTAATGGTCAGTTATGGGTCATTCAGTATCCAGGTGTCACTGAGGACACACCTAAACAGCTACAGCAAGAAAAAACCTTCGGAAAATGGACACCACACCGGAAGAAGCAGCCCAAGTGATTGCACTTCTCCAATCTGGACTACGACAGGCAGAAGTTGCTCGGCATCTGAACATCGGTCGTTTTCGAGTGCGACGAGTGTTACAGCGTTTCGAGGAGACTGGCGGCTACATCAGGAGGCGTGGTTCCGGGAGACGACGCTGTACTTCCCGTCAAGACGACCGGTACATCGTGACGACCTCTTTGAGAAATCGTTTTTCCAACGCTGTTGAGCTCCAGCAACAGCTTCGAGCAGCTCGCAGAACGTCGGTGAGCGTCTCGACGATTAGAAGACGACTACGAGAGAGGAATTTGATGCCCCACCGAGCCGCTACGGGCCCCCAACTGACTGCACAGCACCGGACTGCCAGAAGAGGATTTCGCGCTTCACACGAGAATTGGACGTTCGCCCAATGGAGCAAGGTCCTCTTTTCTGACGAGACGAGGGTGTGCCTTTACACCAACGATAGGCGCAGGAGGGCATACAGAAGACCTAGGGAGCGGTACACAGAAGCCTGCACCGTAGAAACCGTCGGCTACGGAGGTGGATCCTGCATGTTCTGGGGCGGCATTTCTGTCGACGGGAAGACCGAACTTCTCTGCGTTTCCCGGACTGGTGGTGGCCGTGGCCAGGGATCCCTGAATGCTCAGGGTTACGTAGCGGAGATCCTGGATCAACATGTGGTCCCTTATGCTGATGTTGTTGGACGTGGCTTCCAGTTCATGCACGACAACGCCCGCAGCCATACAGCGCAAAATGTCAAGGACTACCTGCATGCTGCTGGTATCACCGTTATGGAGTGGCCAGCAAGGAGTCCTGACTTGAATCCCATCGAACACCTTTGGGATCAGCTGAAAAGGCGGGTACGGTCGCGTGATCCTGCTCCTGTCACTCTCGATGAGCTTCATGATGCCGTCATCGAGGAGTGGAACAACATCCCTCAAGAGAGCATCGTCACACTCATCAGGTCCATGAGTGACCGCTTGGCAGATCTTCGGAGGGCCAGAGGAGGCAACACTAGGTTTTAAGTTTAGTTTTAAGCTTTATTTTTTGTTATTGTTATGCTTTAAAATTTTGAAATTATTGTGTAAATAAACGATTTTTCTTTTTCCTGGCAAATTTTCTTTTTTTTCGTACTGAGGTTGATCGTAAATTTTAATTTTCTGGTGGAGGGTTTTATTACCTGTAAAATGAGACCCCACAGTCATACCTTGTCATACACAATATAGGGTTTATGATCCCTCGAAAGGAGAATTTAAAAAGGTGCGATTTTTTTGACGCCGAGTGTATAATGTGATAAGCTGTGTGTGTGTATTGAATGTAAACTTAATTTTAGTAATTTGTGTTATTTCTAAGTTGTATTTTTTTGTATTTTTAATCAATATTAAATTAAGTTACAAAATTATCTAATTTAACTAACAAACCAAATTATTAAATGATATATAATATAAAACAATAAGTATAAGGAAAATAATACATTCCCACTGAAACATTAGAAATTCAATACGCTCGGCATACCTGCCTGATTACAGGTCATATATTATCGTACCCCCAGCTCCGTTTTATTACAGGCAATCATGTGAAAGATAAGCGCTGACGTCTGCCGTAATTGTGCGTCATCAGATCCCTTTATTTTGGAACGTCGTGGGTACGTTATCAAGCCGGCTATCTGTTCAGTTTGTATGTAACGTACATGTAATAGTATGGAGAAGCATGCAAATCACCGCGGGCAGCGTGTATGCGGGTGCTAGGGTAGGTGCGGGGCGATGGGAGAAACGGTACCATCGTAGCATTGTTGTATTCAATTAATACTAATTTGAAAATTTACTACCGTGTGCTACAGTTCCAGTAACTACCGTCATGTGGCGTTCAACATCGTTTCATCATTTGCTATTATTAGTGTCACTACTAACCTGAAGTACATAATTATATATTACTACTAGAGTGCTACTCGTACCACAGATCGTTAAGTAGGTAATTGATTTTGTTAGCGATAAATATACACTTTGTGCACTTCTTCGTTTTAAGTATTTCTTTTTAGCTTTAGAAAATGTAGAGCAATTGTAGGGTCTGCCACTGTAGTCTGTAGTACTGACTTTGTTTGTATAATATCGTAGTTGTTTCCACTGTGAACGTAGTTATACAGGGCGTCCCAAAATTATGGTACAAGAAGGGAAAGTACCTTAAAGGTCATAGATAGGATATTTTGCTGAAATATGACTTTTTTTTAACAAATTGATTCATTTATTCAACAAACATTAAAATAATACAGTCTTTGAAAATCCACAACACAGGTTTCGTCAGGGGGAAACAGATACAGCTTAGCCACAGGCCTCGTCACATTCTTACAAACGATGTCATCCGCAACAGGCTTTGTCAATCATTTACACTAATTAAATCTATTAGGTACGAGGCCCACCCCGGACCATAGCTGGCTCAAAAGTCCCCATGACGCTGGCCGCGTTGCCACGCTGTATTGCCAAGGAGATCTGTTGAACCAAGTATGATCCGGAACGAGGGTCGCACCCCCTGTCTCTAAGTCGCCGACCCAACTCCCATACGAACTCCTTGGCCTCCGCACTCCAAGATCCCGCAGTTTCTACTGCAACCGGTACGAAGTCGTACGCCTGCTCCAAGACAGAGTACTTGGCATGTTTCTGCCTAGCTGCAGACTCGGCAGCCGACCCAGCAGATCTCATGGTGCCGCTCAGATGAGACGGAGCAAAAGTACTCCAACACGTAGCGTCCCATAAGAGACACCGCCCTCTCCGCCAAGGAACAAGCGTAAGACCATCCGGCCTCTTCCCGTCAGTGCGGCACAACCCCGGAGGCTCCAACACGCAGGGAATATTGGCCGACACCAAAGCCCGACGAATCACCTCGTTCAGAGCGTGGTGACGAGGAAAACGCCCAGCACACTTCTTGCAACTAAGGCCATGGTGACCGTTCTCCCCAACCATCGCTCCACAGATGCACCGATGCTCCTCACAAACCTTGCAACCCAACCTCAAGGCAGCCGCTATTCTCAAGGAATCGTTATCCAGCAGTGTGCCAAGCTGTGGGGAAGGCAGGGCGTGAAGCCATGCACCCGATTCGCGCCGAGACGCAGCCTGTAAGCGCGCTAAATCCGCACCACCTGCCTCGCCTAATAAGCCTGCAAAGATCTTCCTACACAAAATGTCGTCCCACCCCCGTTGATTGGCAGGGTTATCTGGCCGCTCATCGCCCTGGCAAATGGTAGACCATTCAATAAATGCCTCAGCAACATAAGGAATCTGGAAATCGCGACCATTGTCAGATAATATCCGAGTCACAAGTCCCAGAGTCCCATGCGCCGAAGCAAGGAAAGCAACCACGCCTACCTCACGACACCGACGCATCCCCAAACCGCCGTGACGCACTGGCAGCGCAGCCTGGCACCACTGTCCTTGGCTCAGGTGTACATTAAGTACAGACTCTAGCGCTATTCTGAGGTGTCATCGAACTTCGCAACACTATCCTCAAACAACCAAGTTGGAGATGTTCTTAGGACGTACATTATCCTTGGCATAGCAAAGCAATTCCGCAGCAGAACGACAGAAATGTGCGCTGAAAGATTGTTCAGGTGCTCCTGCGCCTTCACCAAAGCCAACCTCTTCTCCTCTAGGGCGGAGCTGATGCCTTCTGGAAAAATTGGAGCGCCCAACAGAGTAAAAGCTGACTTTTGCACGCGCCGTATTCCTGGCAACACTGCATCAAATTCTGCCGCCTCCACGTTCTGGGCACCGCAAGTGAAAAGCTCGCACTTGGCCGGGTTCACCTCTAAGCCGATTCCCTTTAATGCTGGTAGTTGCTTCTTAACATCTTCTAGAACTGTTCGTGGATCACCCCCAATCGTTCCGTCGTCCAAATACCACACGTTCAAGGGTGAATCTAGAGATGCAATCGCTCTTTGAATGGCCAAGCAAAAAATCAAGGGACCCAGAGGATCCCCCTGCTGAGCACCAACTTGCGAAGCTATCAGGGTGTTATTATGCAGCAAATTGCTCTCATTGCGATAACACTGGTGAAGGAACGGGTAAATCAAGGGGACTTTTTCGGCGACCTCACCAAGAATAGTATCTCTCTCGACACTATTAAAAGCGTTTTTGATGTCTATCTTCAGGATGACAGCACCCGCAGCCATACCTGAAAAAGCAAATGCCCGAGTGGCGTGGATTGCTGCCTCACAACCTTGGGCAGTCCCAAACCCTACCTGAACTGGCTGCAGGTAATCCGCCATCGGTTCCTTGACGGCTCGACAGCAAAGTTTTGCTGTAAGACGCCGAACAGTGCATCCCACTGCTATAGGCCTGATACCGCCATCCTTCTTGGTAATGGCACACAGGGAGGCCCCATACAAATATGGACTAACCAGGGGGTTGAGCGACCCCTTCAGCAGGAAACCACGCAGCTTAGTTAGGGATTCCAAAAGCTGGGTGCCATTACTACCAGCCGCAGAGGACGTAAGCTTCTTAAGATGCTGCGGCCTCAACCCATCTAAACCCGAAGCTGACCCATTGTAAAAAGAACCCAACGCCTCCCTTACTTCATCCGGCGTCACAGCCAAGGAAGGACTTGAAGAGTCTGGTTCTGGCGGGAATACGAGTGGCCTAGACGGTGAAGGATGTTTTTCCCGGAGAGACGCTACAGTTGACTCATTGAAAGGGGCCAGCGACGCATCAGACAAAAGGAGCCGGACTGCACCCCTTAAGTCACCGTCATGCACTTTACTCTCTATGCTTCTGTAAAAAGACCCTGACTTCCGCAATGTATCCTCTGGGAAGTACATCGCATTGACTTTATTTATTTTCAAAAGTTTGTAATACCTAAATTGTATGGCTCGTCTGAGAATCGAACCAAATCAAAAATCATAAAAACCTTGTTTTTGCAATGCCGATCGGGAGCATACATGAAATTCTTGGTGGTTAATGTGACAAGGAAGGACATAGCACCTACACGTAATAAAATGGCATGCTTGTATACCATCTTACTGCCAGTTCCCGTTCCTGCCCAGCCTCCCCTTGCCCCAACGCGCAGAGTTCAATGTCAATGGTAGGGCCGCGGTCGACGATACGGGCGCTACTTCGCACTTCGACACAACTTTATTGCCCCACTGTTTGTTTGATTCATTTTCTTTTTAAAAGACACATGCTGTCGCGCGGAGCGCGAAACGCCATACAAAAGTCGGTATGTATCAACATTTCATTAGTAATGTCAATCTATATTTTGGAGTGTGGTAACACCACTCTTGTCTTTGACTAACTTTTTTCTGGTTGATACGGTGAAAAAGGAAATGGCGGGAGAGAGTGGCGGCGGACACGAAACCAAAAGGTAAAAGGAGGAGAGAAAAGTACATGTTAGGAGCTACGAGCTCCTAGGAGGCCCAGACCCCATTAGAGAACAACTCAGGTGAGTGTTTGATTGCAATATTATCTTGTCGACATAAACGTGCATCATAAGGTGGAAAGATGAGGAGACGGTTGAATCATATCGTACTTTCCGTTGTGTAGTAGTCCAATCTTGCAGTGCACAGCACACATGGTAGTCAAGAACATTGGACAGGGAAGCCCGAAGCTCCCATGTATAAGAGGTGTGTCCGGGAACACACAGGGCACGGTCGACTGAGTTGGAGCAACCGTGGCGAGACTATGGGGAAGGTGGAGGTCTCCGGGGGGGCATAGCCCCCCCGTCTGGCTAAGTGACTGATGTGAAAAATAAGACTAGAGTCACCAGGGACATGCCCTGTCTAGACCAGAGCAAGTCGACCGTTGCCCAACTGCAGGTGCATAGCCATCAATAGTTATGAGAGTCCCTTGCATATAATGTGGGTTGCAACCATAAAGGGATAAGAGATGGAAAGGCACCAGGTTAAACCGAATCACGCATGATAGTGACATAGTCACAAGAGAGAGGCAAGACCTCATTTTATCCGTATATACATAACTAAGTAAAGAGTGGAATTAATTGGTCGACTCATCTTTCCATTCTAATGAGATCTTATGTTATGTGTAATTAGTATACTTATGTCGCCCACTCGTGTATGTGATATTTCATTCATTCAATATATGGGGGACGACACATGCGGTTAAGAATACGTTAACGGAAGGTGTTTTATGTAGGTAGCTTTTTCGTACTAGTTCGTATTACTTTGCAATCATATTCATGGCGTTTTCCCGTGATGTCTGTTGTTACGCTGGATGTTTTTAATTGGTGGACATTCAAACGCATTCATTCATATATCACAAATCTAGTGAAGTATTATAATATAACCTCGCGTAAATGGGTCAAAATTCTTTTTGAGTGCTGTCACGCTTTTAGTTGCTGTTTCGACTCAGTATATAAAAAAAATCAGTGCACCTGTATTTCTTTTTCGCGCTAGATTTTAATCCATACCTACATCAGAAATTGAAAATAAAACATCATCCCATACAAAAATCACCACTGCGTCACGTTTTTTAGGGACACAAAATAAGACAACGAAAAGAATTTTGACCCAAATATGTGCCTATTTCAAGTGTTAGCTACATTATAATACGTAGGATGCCCTGAAAATTTCGGGAATTTAATACTTAGGAACGTATATTTGACATGTGTTATACCTATTTCTTACAAGCATAGTCTCATTATTGGAAAACACTGGCCACTTAGAAAAAAAAAACAATGTCCGATTTCCAATTGTTTTTTAAAGTCGTTGAGTCGCTGGTGAAAATGGAGCTGTCCCGCGAAAGTTTTAGAGCAATGATTTATTATGACTTTAAAAGTGGATTAACACAACAACAATGTGGAGACCGATTAACTATTGCTTTTAGTAGTGAAGCACCTTCAAAGACGACCATATACAGGTGGTATTCGGAATTCCAACGTGGCCGTGTGTCTCTTGCGGATGACGTACGTGAGGGTCGACCGAAAACGGCCGTTACCGATCAAAACATCGATGTTGTTCGCCAACTGATAAAGGAAGATAGGCATGTTACATATCGGGAGATTCAGGAGACTTTAGGCATTGGAATGAGTCAGGTACAAGTTATTTTACAACAAGAGTTGGGCGTGCGGAAGTTATTTTCCCGGTGGATTCCTCACTTGTTATCTGACGACCAGAAAACGGTACGTGTCAATTGGTGCCGCAAACTTTAAAAAGATTTAATGAAGGAAGCTCAAATGCCGTTTTTAGTATTGTGTCAGGTGACGAATCATGGATTTACGCATATGAGCCTGAATCGAAAAACCAATCTCGAGTTTGGGTTTACGAAGACGAACCGAAGCCGACAAAAGTTGTTCGTTCTCGCAGCACGATCAAAAAAATGGTAGCCACGTTTGTCTCCAAATCGGGTCACGTGGCGACTATCGCTCTTGAAGATCGAAGAACTGTCAATGCCGATTGGTAGGTATATCGGTGTTTGTTTACCGATTGTTTTTGCTGAACTGCGAAAAACTAACCCTAACCGCCGTATTATACTACACCATGATAATGCCAGCCCTCACACCGCTCAGAAAACAGACGACTATCTGAAGGGCGAAAACGTCGAATTACTGGACCATCCTCCGTACAGCCCCGACCTAAGTCCCAACGATTTTTTTACTTTCCCGAAAATAAAGAATCGGTTGCGTGGTCAGCGTTTTCAGACCGCGGAAGAAGCAGTCGACGCTTATAAAATGGCCATTTTGTCAACCCCCACTTCAGACTTCAATAACTGTTTTAAAAACTGGTTTCAGAGAATGAAAAAGTGTATTAAACACAAAGGAGAATACTTTGAAAAACAATAAAAGTACTTTTATTTCATTAAAATGCGTATTTTTTCCGATTCCCGAAACTTTAAGGGCAACCTACGTAGGTACTTATCAGGCCTCTTCCCACCTGGCATTAATAATAAAGAATAACTTAACCTAAAGATATCTTATATATGAATGGAAATAATAAAATATATATTAGAGGAATACAGAATAATTATTCCAGCCAGGTTCAAGTATGAATCTTGAAATATCTACGCCATTCACGGAGAAATGTGTAGGCAGTTTGTACAACGGTATTTCTAAATACGAGGGCTGTTTGATAAGTAACCGTTTTTTAAAGTTGTGAATGTTACTGGCTGAAAATAGGTATACAACCTTTTTAAGGCAATCTTCATGGGCCAGTAAATAAAAAAAAAACATGCCGCTCTTTTGTTTTTTTTTTCATTACCCGTCTGTCAAATGAGAGCATTCGTTTGTAATTGCAAGTATGGAGAAAGAACAGTATCGGTCGGTAATTCAGTTTCGGTTTTTGGAAGGTAAAATTTGTGACGAGATAAAAGTAAAGTTGCAGGCTGTTTATAAGGACTGTACTCCTTCTATGACTACCATAAGATATTGGTTTAATGAATTTAAACGTGGCAGAACATCCGTATTTGATGAGGATCGTCCAGGCCGGCCGATTGAGGTGACTACGGAAGAAATGGTGAAAAAAATTGAAAATATTATACTGGCCGACCGGCGAATAAAAGTGAGAGATATTGTTAACATTGTAAATGTTTCTATCGAGCGAGTACAGTATATAATAGAAGAGAAATTGGGCATGAAGAAGGTATCGGCGAGGTGGGTGCCGCGTTTACTCACCGAAGAGCATAAACTGAAGCGAGTGACTACTTCGAAGTACTGTTTGGCCAAGTTTCAAAAAAATTCAAAGGAGTTTCTGCGGCATTTCATCACGGTCGACGAAACATGGATTCACCATTTTACTCCGGAGACGAAGGAACAATCGAAGCAGTGAATTTTACGAGGAGAACCTGCTCCTAAGAAGGCGAGAACCATCCCATCGGCCGGAAAGATCATGGCCACCGTGTTTTGGGATTCGCAAGGCATCATACACATAGATTACCATGAAAAAGGTAAAACGATCACAGGGCAATATTATTCTAACTTACTTTGCGAATTCGACTCTGCGTTGAAGAAAAAACGGCCCCACTTAACTAAGAAGAAAATTCTCTTCCACCATGACAACGCACCAGCTCATTCGTGCAAACTTGTAGCAGCAAAATTAAAAGAATTACGGTATGAATTGGTGCCGCACCCACCTTATTCACCAGATCTGGATCTGTGCGATTTTTTCTTATTCCCAAATCTGAAGAAATGGCTCGGCGGAAAAATATTTTCGTGCAACGATGACGTCATTGCCGCTACAGAGGCCTATTTTGACGAGTTTCAGAAGTCCTATTTTTTGGGCGGCTTACTGAAACTAGAATACCGTTGGCAAAAGTGTATAGAGCTACAAGGAGATTATGTAGAAAAATAAATTAATACTTTTCAAAAAAAAGTTTTTTTCTTTTTAAAATCGGGTACTTATCAAACAGCCCTCGTACAGGAGTTCACTTACATGCTGCCATCTTTTTTTCACAATACTAGTATGTATCCTTAAAATTGGCTGTGAATATTATAATCCGCGCAGGGCGGTGCGATGAGCCCCATCAACCGAAAAATGATTAACAAGCGATTACAGTGACGGATGACGCCGCACCCTGGCTTCCCTGCTCCATAGAGCTAAGAATCTACCAAAATAATATGCACCAGTGGGCTTAGCCAAGATGGTATGCCTTGCACATCAATCGAAATGATAATGAGACGGTAAGAAATGACTGACTTTCGGTGAAACTTAAATTCTAAACCAAACTTTTCCAAGCTTAGTAAACCGCATAAGCTTTCCTAGTGGGATGATGGTTATTACAGATACATACAGGATGACGTTTGGGTCGTACAGCAGGAATGAACAGGGTATGTTAATTGATCCTTAATTGATATATTTAAGTTTCAATTGGGCTACTCGATCATAATTAGGAGCTTTTTTCGCAATTTCTTGGCTGTACGCATAATAAAAGTCGCTCAGCGTGGCTGTCCCTAGTACCCTGTTCAATCCTGTTAACCCAAACGTCATCCTATATTGTTTAGATAAACTTGGTAATTTACATCATTAGAATCTAATGGAGGTGTCAGGAGACGTCGAAAGTCGAAAGCAGAGAAACTGGGTAAGTTGAAATAAGCCTCAATCCGTTTACCTACTATCTTGATTTATTGTAAAATAATGTGCAAATACAGAAAATTAAATAATAATGTTCTCCCTGCAATAATATTTATATATTTTTTTATAAATATTAGATGTCATATACCAAAGAAAAACGACCAAGATCACCTAATGTCCGAGGTGATAATGTCCCCACCTCGGACATTAGGTGATCTTGGTCGTTTTTCTTTGGTAGGTATATGACATCTAATATTTATAATTTATATAGTATTAAGTAGTGTGACTACTGGAGAAAAATTTAAAGTACAAATCAAAATATTTAGTTAATAAATAATTTGATTTGTGTTTTCGCAATACGTTAAAGTGTTTTTGTTTAATGTTTTTTAGTATTATTAACACTAGTAATGTCCACCTCCGGTGCTGGTAAACTTGGTATTTTTTCTTTGGTATGTGATGACTTTGATGACATATAATATTTATAATTATTTTTTCTACTAAATTAACTGAACTTATATTTATTTTAATGTTCTAAACTTATATTGTTGTAAAGTCTACAGCGGCGGAGCTTCATCCCTGAGCGAGCAGCGAGGCGCACGCGCACGTGCCGCGACATATGGCGGCGCCATACTGTTTGTTTGCCAATCATAACGGACATATTTCATCAGATAACGGCTCGTCGACATATTGCGATCTAAAACAATGTGTAACAATTAAAGCTTCACTCTCGGGGTTGCGTTGTTACCGCTGATTTGATGCGGGCTTCATTGGCATTATATATTTTCGAGGGGCGTTTAGCGAATGTTCTGAAGCGTTGTTAACTATGTTTGTCATGCTGTTCGTAAGCTCATTTAGATATGTAGGGTATGAGATTAATGGGTGCATCATCAATACACTCTGTTAAAAACTGTGTTCGTATTAAATTAATAATTAGGGTTGCAATATTGCACAAGTTTTTTTGCTGAATAGTGAGTTACTGAACCCCCAATAAAGCTCTATGACTTTTAATCGATACCTAGTACTTTTTTTAGCGTCTGTGATCGTTACCGTCATAGCTGTTTAGGAAAGTAACAAGTATGTATTATAGTATGTACCTACTTCGGTATTAGGTAATGCGAAAATGAATGGCACTTTTAAACGGTAATAGCAAAACCATCGTTGATTTGATATAGTTCGAAAAATATAAATTGAATGTTTATTTTGACTATAATGTAGGTAGAACGTTACCAATTTATATTTCCTGAACTATATATGCAACTTATCAATTAACAAACTGTAACGTCGATAATTCGACCTACACCATCCACCAATCCACCATGTCGAGTGTACATGTTAAGAAGAAGTAAAAAGTTAGAAAGAAAGTAAAAAGGGTTTATGAAATAATGAGTCTTGTTAAAAATTGTCAATCATCAATGCAAGAAATCACAGGAAACTGTAATTTACACATATTATTGCAATTAGATCCTTCATATTGGTGATTCAACTTTTACTCGTATGCTAATAGGCCACCTCAGGCTGATTGTTGCTTTGATCGTGTCGTACCCCAAACCGTTTTATTGAATGAAAACGATAGAAATAACCTGCAATTTGGGCGCGGGGCATGTGCGCCGCCATATGGCGAGTCGCTAGTCGCTGTGGAACCTTGCCGCCGATGTAGAGTTCCTGGAACAGAACATATCGCCGATTTATAGGTAGAACCAACTATTTCGGTAAAACATCTTTTAGCAAATAGTTTTCTATGTTATTGGCATAAAATATGATTTGTCAAAAACAACTTCAAAGAAATCGTTGGCTCTGCTTCTAACCCGGCGATATTGGTCTTTAAGGTAACTGGAATTTATATTTATATAGTGTGACCTTAGCCATTTTACAAAGCCTTAGTTTCATGTAGTTTTAATTACAATGAAATAAAAAAATGCTAATAATATTGTTAATCCAATAATCTACATCGAAAAGAAACGCATTGTATATGACCTGTAGGCTTATGATGGTACCGCGTCTAATCGTTTGTCATCGTAGCCGTCACGTTCTAACAAGTATGCAAGTGAGAAAGTGACGCATAGCACTATAAATAGACAAAACGGGACCATCATAAGTCACCTGACGTCATGTCACTGTACTGGCAGTGCAACTTCGAATAGGTTTAGCAGTAAGTCAAAATTCAGAATATAATTAGTGACATAAATAGAAAACACTAATCAATAAGTTGTAAGAAGGTTTCTTACTGCTTTATGAGGACAGCATCACCTCAGGAGCTACTTACAAAGTAAAAAATTAAACTTTTCTTAATTTCGTAACGTCTACAACAATTGTTATGATACTGCGGATACCTACTGGTTTAAAATATTACCCTAACGGACATCTTGTATATCATGATGGATCTGATTACTGGCATAAAAAACTTAATACTCGTATATAAGAATAGCATAAGGGTTGTATAATAAACCACATAGGTACGTATAATAAACCACGTAGGTACTGACCAATACCTATAGTAGGTACCTATATACTTATTAATACTTTTATATTATTAAATAGGCATTGAACCTTGAGCTACAGATGCTACAGTCAAGTGCAAAAATAAGTATCGAAAGAATCCGTTCATAAATATGTTACGACGTTCTTATTACACAGAATTAGAGTGCACTGGGACATATTTTTGAACGTTTTTGTATACCCTTTATTTTGTCTTCGACTGTACATTAGCATTAGTTTATTACTGGCCATAAAATCATTAAGTAACTTTTTTTTAAACCGATTATTGAGTCGTTTCCAGTTGCAATATAACTCCACTTCACTTTAAGCTAACGGCTTCTTAACTTCACCCCACAACTTTTTACATTAAAGAAAAACTTGGATTTTTTAGAATATCATAAGGTGTATCACAAAAAGTGACGTGGTTTTATTTTACATACGGTTTTCATGTGGGGAGAAATTGGAAGCTCAGGTGGCGGAACGCGCGCCATGCCGTTGATGTCTTTTGTATGGCCCGTATTAATATCCTATGAATAATGATTTCATTACTGAGAATCGATTGGATAGATCGTGGAAATATTTCCAGTGCTTTATGTAGTCTATTTAAAAATGATCGTGAATTCATATTTAATGTAATCTTGTGGTCTAGCCTAGCGGTAAAACGAACGGCTACTAACGCAGCGGTCTTGGGTTCTAATTAGTTTTAAAAATATTTTTTTCCCCTAAATAAAAAAATCTAAGTCACTAAGAGTAAAAAAACAATAAAACTGGTACTTTTATAACCCTGAAATATTTTATCGATAAATAATATAAAATGGGCACCTCTATAGAATTGTTATCGTGGGACATTTTAATTATTTAAAAAATCGATCTAATTAAAATTTGTACCAGGTATATCTGTTACATTTCTTTTAGTCACTAAATATAAATATAAACTAAAAGTCGGAGCTATCTCGGTAAAAAAGAGAGTCGAGTAAAAATGTAAGCTCTGTTACTAAAAGCTCTGGTCCTTGATGGAAAATATATTCGCATTACCTACTAAAAACAACTACGGTAATCTCCACTAAAAACATGGTTCTCGGTTGGTTTAAAGATAACAATTTTCTCATAATAAGTCAAAATCTGTAACCGTTTCCAAAACGCCGTTAAGACGGTTGGCCCGGATCCGGCGCCGCGAACAGTCTTGGAGTGCATTTCCATGTCCAGGATCGAACACGTGCGTTTGAACGTAATTTCTTGTTTGTAAGCTAATCATTTATAACGATAATTCAGGGGCACTACTTATTACGACTAGTAGAACAAAGAACTAATTATACTAATTAATGAGAGTGACAATTCGGTCTTCATTCTACTGTCTTTTCTTATAATGTACCTACTTAGATGAGTAATATACAATACACGCAACGATCTCAAACTATTTACTATGTACTAAACATTATTTGCTTATTATTATTATTAATTTTTAATTATATTGATGTAATTCAAATCACGTTAACCACTGTTCACATGATTGTTTGTCTATCTCTTGTTTCATTTTATAGTTCACTCTTTTGCTCAAAGGTTAACTGGAAGAGATCCCTTACAGGTATAAGTTCGCCTTTGTCCCTGTTTCTAATTGTTATGTGTATTTTTTTTACCTTTGTTTTGTGTACAATAAAGAATTTATATAATACATACATACATGCTTCTAAGTATGTATTTATGTCAAGAATACATGGTTAACATCAATCTATCGGACTATTCGGGCCCACAGTGTATAGTATAGTGTAGCGAGATATCAACAATAGTGGTGAACCGTTAAAGACCTAATTCAGTATTGAGAAAAAGGAAAATAAATTAATTTGGTTATCCAAAATAGGCCCAACCGTTCACACTACAAAAAGTTCCTAAACAAACTAGCCATTATTTACTCGTAATCCTTCACAATCATACAATTATAAAATTAATTTATACAGAAACAACAAAGTCACTAGTAAGATTTATTTTTGTTACTAGGTAGTTAATATAGGTATGTCAATATTGCATTACACCCGGCCCTTTCAAATGCAAAATTTATTTCAGCTTACGGCATAGCCTTCGATAATGCCAAAAAAAATGCTACTTAGCACTTTATAATAAAGAGAATACAGGCTACATGTTGTTGAAGCCGACTTAACTTACAAATTTTAATATTAATTATTCGCCTTGTCTTGTTTATGAGTTGGACTAGTGGCAAACAAATGCCAGTTTGACATAATTCAGACGGCTGTAAGATGTTAGATTCGCTGTGTTTGATGATGTAGTCGTAACTAACCAGTATGCTTGCGACTACCTACGCGCTGTGACAGGCCCGGTTAACACGAAGGCTTATTTATGATATTATATTGAAAATTAAAGCTCCTAGGGTGAATATTATAAGGTACCTATGCAATTGAAAGATCCAAACTGATTTTTTTTTATAATTTACTTAATTCTTCTTTTGAGGGTATTTTCCCTGAGTGACACTCTTAATGTTCGCTTGTCTTGTTAAATCATCTCTACATTAGTTACCATGTATTCGATTAAAACTTGTATTTGACCACACTGGATCCTCGTATCTGACTGACCACTTTGAATCATCAGATCATCACATCTTTATCAGACATCCAAATCTAGTAACACAATAATTGGAGAGCTGGTAGACTTGGTCTGTAACTTATTATGTTTTATATATGTAGTAGTAACAATGAATAAAGGTAAACGTGTATAACTTTCATGCGGTTTATGCTGGTCATTTGCGCTTAGCTAACGTAAATCTAATCAAGACATAATCAAAATCCGCTTTACGATATAAAACAGGCTTTCGTGATGCGACGCCCGCGCACACTCCGTCAATTACACCCACCCCCTCCCACCTCCTACCGCATCCCTACCGGCTAGATCCACCACTTACCGGCTAACCCATTTATACACCGTCGCGATGAAAACAGGCCTAAATGAATTAATGCAAATTTATACTATAAAAATTGTCGCAGGTGCTCCTCGGACGAGTTCCAGCCATCGTCGGATTCGATTCAACGCGCTTGCGCCGCAAACGTTTTATTTATAGCCGCGAATGCATCACGGCGATTACACTGCATGAAGCTTGCAATTTTGTGAAAAATGTGCTTAGGTTTGGATCCGACTTGCATGAAATATGGGTTAGGCGTAAATAAATTGCTGTTTCCAGTCACCTGTCTTGTCGAATTGCGAGTGCTTGAACGTGACCTCAATTCCTAATGGTTTTTTTTTAAGTTATGAAGCCTGTAGCTATTAGGTTCAATACTGTAATAAAAACCATAATGATTAAGGCATAAATTCGTAGCCACTTTCACACATATTAATTCTAATTGTCCCATAGTTGCCTAAAGTTTTCTGTTTGACTTTAATTTAAGTAGATAAGTATGTAAATCTTACGTAGTATTTTCGACAATTCCAGCGAAGCAAAAAGCGTTAAGTATCTGTTTTATTATCTTCCCACATAAGGATTTCGCGAGATTTTTTTAGGAGACATTCTTTGCCTAGTTCGAGTGGTAATGACGACGGAGACTCGATAAATTTAATAAAGATGTTTCCGATAAACGCCGGAGCCGGTTGATTACTGACGGTCGATCGCAATTACGTGTCGCCTCGCTCGCCAGGGCTGCCCGCATCGATATGTCAAAAGCTCATTTTTCAGCGGCGAGGTAAAATGAAATTGAAACCTGCTGCTATCGCTGATGTAATGGGCCATCATCGACGATTGTATGAAATATTAAAGACTAGTTACACTGAGGTTGGTGGAACTATGCGACATGACAGACTAATCAATAATACTTACTAGATTATTACGAAACTTTAGGTAGATACTTCACCTATATTTCGCGATTTAGCCTATGTAGATTGACCTGACCTGTTATCAGCTAATTTAATTTTAACACCTGACAACGACAGCGTATTATTAGTACATAGTTACTTTTCTATATTATTTTCTAATCAAATATATCTACGTTACTTTATCATTTTGTTTTTTTCACATAAAGACATCGTCAGATTATAGGTTTATAAATTAACAAATCGGTCCTAATTGCGTAGCTTACGTTTAATTTTATCCTGACGTTTCGAGCATGACGTTACACCTGTAGTCACAGGCAGACACTGTCTGCCTACCTAATTAGTACTTAGTCGTCGTAAGGATCGCGAATGGTGTTGGTGTTCGTACCTAGGTACTTACTCAAACAAAATGATGTTTTATTGCCCTAACAATAAATTATCAGACACATAGATCACCCCATTTCCTCCATAATCACAAGAAGTGGAAACCTACTGTAGCCATCATGAATCTTGACAAGGATTAATATGGTAGGCAGCCCTACAGTCGGTAGGGTAGCAGAACCACAATTACGAGCCCACTGACCGTGAATTTCATCTGGTTATGATTGTGACAATCCGCCCGACTGGCCAACGCCGCCACATCTGCTTTAGGTGGCCAATAAACGCACTTTATGCGACTCTTAATGCATACATACTGCCTCCCTTTAGGATTGAGGATCAGAACAGGTTAAAAAACAACACCATGGATATTAAAATCCGTTAGGTATTCTTAGTTTTTTATAGTATAATACACTTTTAAATTCCTCTAGGTTTTATCTCTTTAATACTTCTTATGACTTCATTTGTTTATTTTAATATTAATAATAGGACAAACTTCTTTACCTGCAAAATTGCAAATGCTTCAATTCGAGTTTGAAATCACCAGGCTTTTAACAGGTTCTACTTGTATTGTATACAGTATCATTGTTTTGTATCTATGTTTTCTAATAGTACTTCTAGCGATAAGCTATGCAGACGTCATTTGTTATACTGTAGGCCTATGCCTATGATGCTCGAGCGTATACCTAGTGTCTATCACTACATAGGTACAGTCAGCTGCAGAGATAAGTATTACCCCCTTGCCTACAAATTTGTATGCAAGGGGGTCTACTTATCTCTGCAGCTGACTGTACTTATAAGACGGTTGCCATTTTCTAAGTAATAAAGGGTACAAAAATAAAGATAAAATGCATGCAACTTAGAACTACAACAATTTAAGGAAAATTTTACGATTCAAAAATAGTACATTCCTAAAAACACAGGTTTCGTCAAGATACAGGAAAGTATATTCACGATAAGTTTTGTCACAATGTTAACAACAAACCATCCACAACACGTTTCGTCAATAGAAATTATAATAGTTATTTGTTTTACTAGGGAGCAAAGTGATTGTTTAACTCTCGTGCAAATATTGAAACCCGAGGAAACGAAAGATTTCAGAATTTGAACCACGAGCGCAGCGAGTGGTTCATAAAATGGAATCATGAGCGATGCGAGGGTTTTAAGGCACGAGAGTTGAACAAGCTTTGCTGCCGAGTGAAACACAACATTTTTCATCACACTAAAGATAAGAAACTGCGAAATAAAACTCAAACATAACAAATTAGAAGGTATTTATTTGCAAGTCCTCAACTTCCAAAAAATAAACAAATTAACAAATAATAAAACAATAACCTCAAATATTTATCATGGCGTGGCTTGTAATTTTAAAAGAAAAAAATATTCGGATGCGTTCTGAAATTTTCATAGTGAAAACACTTTCATTTTCCTATTGTTTTTATTTGTCGTATTTTTAGAACTTTTAATTAAAAGCCTTTTACAACAAAATGTGGTACATATTTAATTTGGATTTTAGCATATTGAATATAATATTATGAAAGGTTCATGTGTATGAATCTGTTTGAAACTATTGAGTTTTCGAACGTACTGTCTAGTTCAAACGTCAAAAAGCTTATTACACTCTCAGGCCGTATAAGTTATTGCTTTAGTCTATCCAGAAGACTAAAAAATAATTACTTTAACCTCTAGAGATTAAAACACAGTTTTGCGCTCTGAAATTGAAGGACAAACAGCGTGTTTACGAGCAGTATGGTGAAAAATAATTGTTAATATTAAAACATCCCAGCCTGGCTCGTACCCGGCCCAAAAGTTCGAAATATGCTCGCTGCATTCCCCCGTTGGATAGCGAAGGATCGCCGCTGAACGAGTATGCTTAGCACATGATTGGTATGTCAGTATGTCGCCGCGAGATAGATTTTCCATCTTTTACTAACTATATGAATAAAAGAGGGATGGATAATCTATCTCGTGGTGACATACTGTCGCACTATGTCTATCATGTGCTAAGCCCCCAGACCTAGGTCGCAACCTCTATTTCGCATCCTTTTACCCAAATCAGTAATAAAGTAACAGCGAAAATGACACATCACACCTCACTCACATGATAAAAACTCGACCTTCTTAGGCTCACTGTATTATAATATTATCCGCACGAAAGCTTCAAGCGGTGTACCTATTTAGGTAGGTAGTTACTTTGGTTCCATACCCGACTTACCCGAGGCAGGTAAATGAATTCCTTTTAAAACTGCCTTTTGATGCGTTTTAATTAAATACTGTATCGCGTGACTTGGAATCCTTTAGCCAACAACAAGTAATATGAATAAACACGTACCTATACAGAAATTATTCTAGGCATACAAATGTATTACATCGTTTATAACATAATTAGTGATATCGAGAAAAGAAGTTATAAACTTCATACACATACTTACCTGGCCTACTACTCTCAGATGAGATCAATTAAATGACTATGAAATATAAGGTCAAATAATTATTTGATACATTAAATTTGAGAAAATGTTACTTGCGCTAACTGTCATTTTTTTTAAATTAAAACCATTTTCTCCAGTAAAGAGACTCATCATGTAGAACGTACTACTTTATGTTTATAACCCTATCCAAATACCTACTCTGTTGCTAAGTACGATTAGGTACGTACACAGTTGAATTTTGTAGGTAGCTATTAGATATTACTGTAGTTAGTCTAATCAAACACGTCATTTAAAAAAGACGCAATATTTTAATTTTCTTCGGGCGGCTAATCCTTCGTAATGTTTTCGTTTTTTCGCTGCCGAAAGTTTATTGCACAGCTTGTTTATTGCACAACTTGGCTAAGCATCAGGATGCTTAGCCAAGTTGCCAATCGCTAGCGCTTAGTAGCGTATCGTAGTTTTCCCTCTTTGTCACTCTTTCATATTAGTGCGACAAAGACAGTTAGCTGCCTTTCGCTTACGATTGACGATGAGGCGCTAGCGATTGGCAACTTGTCTAAGCACCCAGGATACTTAGCCAAGTTGCCAATCGCTAACGCATAGTAGCGTATCGTAGTTTTTCCCTCTCTGTCTCTCTTACATATTAGTGCGACAAAGACAGTTAGCTGCATTTCGTTTACGATTGACGATTAAGCGTTAGCGATTGGCAACTTGTCTAAGCACCCAGATCTACGATTACAACTTACTAGTACTTGCTGAAACTCAAACAAATCCAAATAACTATCGGTTTTCTTTTTTGATAGCTTACTTTTTGTTGCCTTTTTACAACACCATTTCATTAAAAATAATTATATGTAGATTAAAAAAGTTAACAAATAAATTAAAAAAACCTAATGAAACAGGTAAACATTTTTTTCTCCGACTGTTACATTGTAAGCATCATATCATTACAAGCTTGGAACAACATTGGGACATTAAAAATGTCGTCTTGATATAATTAGTATTACCTACTTTCTGCGATTATGAATTTGGTCGCGGGTATGTACCTATGTATTTAAGTATCTATATGTATCTATATATCGTCGCTATATGGTATATATCGTCGCTTGGTGCCAACATCACAAGCCCTAATTGAGGGCTAGGTCGAAGTATGTAAGATGTCCCAATTTATTTATAAATAACTTTACGTACAATCCAGACGACCAGGTTCCAGTCCCGGTTCGTACCATCGTTCCAAGGACTTTCTGTAGGTATGTGTAAAAATTTGACCTATTTACTGGTATCGGAAAAGGAAAACGGTCCATAATCTTAAGTCTTAACAATCTGATACAAATAATCAATACAGTGAAGAGGAGCATTCCATGAAAACATCTACTTTTTGTCGCTTATGACTCACTATGGTAGCTACCCTAATAAAATATGCTAGCTGTTAGGAAACACTGTCAATCTTAAAGCCTTAATATGTTATTATTATGCCGTAACTCAGCTTACTAATTTAATTTTTCAAAAGTATTGAAAAGACAGTGTCGCTTACGACATGTTTTCATGGAATGCTCCAAGAGTCCTCTCCAATCACTCCTCAATCGTAGACAGACACAATTGTTCCGAATTCATTATATTTAAATTAGTCTTTTGAGGGAAAATTGTCTGCTTGAGATGCCATATGCTTTCGGTAAAGCTAGTGTTTAAACGAATTCATGGGATTAAGTTGCACAGATCCTCGGCATCAGCGAACAATGATAAAAAAGCTGAGACAAACGCATGTATGATCATGAGTCGTAGTTTGTCTGATTCTTACTTGATTACTGACATCATATCAAGACGTGATTTGTTAATACCAAATAGCGCTCCTATTAGGAACCATAAGATAAGGCGATTACACACTCGCCAGTGGCAGGATTCCTATTTCAACTCACATTGAGACGCAGCAGTCTAAGTAATTGCTCTTCGAAGATTCTACGAATACTTGCGCATTCTTGATATGATAATTACACAAAGCGACGGGTGTTTTGCAGCCGATTGCAAGCAATGCTGAATATAGCTGATCCTCATTAAGTAAATCCACTTAATAAACCTAAGTATACGATGTGCTGCGCAAATAAAGAAGTTGATGAAAATAATGAAGAAATCGCCACGTACAAAAGCATTGAAAAAGTTTTAATCGATGAATATAATCAAATTAAATAAATTCAGTGTTTGACTCTCGCAGACAATTAAAACTACGAGTCTTGTTTTAAAATGCAGATTTTTACGAAATTCCTTCGTTCATGTTGTTGAGTCCCTTTTCATTATTAATAAAATATATAGTATTTAGGTAAGAAGTAAGTACTGAACATCTAAGGTAAAATTGAGAATTCAGGTTTGAATGAGGCAGTCAAGAACTCATCATATGGATATTAACACAGGAGTATGTGACCCGAACCAAAGGGCTTCATGATTACCAGTGTGTTGTATAATAGGGATGATGACTGGCAAGTCAAATCAGCATCTTTTTTCGAACTGTCACGAATGAAAACGATCACCACTATGGAATTTTATATGAAATACTCAAAAGTGAAGTCACGTTTGAGTACTACCTAATGACCCTACTCTTTTAAGTTATTTTCAAATTATTAAATAGGAGTTCTGTATAAAAATTACAGCAATCTACATCTTAGTAATAATTTCTTCGTGTATTATGTCGTGAATAATTTATTTGAACTACAGTCATCATCCTTATTTTCTCCCGGTGAAGCGGTTTGATGGTAGAGATGATGCCAATTGGCCGCCAACATTGTGCAATATAGCCCTAGTCCCGTTTAATTTTATTTTGGGATTTCTGAAATTGCGGGTGTACATATTCAAATCGAGGTATAATTTTGTACGGTAATATATTTTTATAAATAATACTGGGATATATCTGTCGGCCTCCGTAGCATAGTTGGTAGTGACCCTGCCTACGAAGCTGGAGGTTCCGGGTTCGAATCCCGGCGAGGGCATTATTTGTGTATTTATTTATCACAAATGTTTGTTCCTTGGTCATGGCTGTCTATGTATTTAAGTATCTATACGTATCTATCTATTATATATATCGTCGCTTGGTACCCACATCACAAACCTTAATTGAGCTTACCGTGGGACTAGGTCGATTTGTAAGTAAAAGATGTCCCAAGATATTTATTTATTTATATATTATGAATTATGAGCCTATAAAATAAAATGAACATGTAAGTAATTACCTATAGGTAAAAACCTTAAGTAAATGACCAGGGTGCTTAGACAAGTTGCCAATCGCTAGCGCTTCATCGTTAATCGCAGCTAACTGTCTTTGTCGCACTAATATGAAAGAGTGACAGAGAGGGAAAACTACGATACGCTACTAAGCGCTAGCGATTGGCAACTTGGCTAAGCATCCTGGTGCATTTGCATAATAACGTAAGTGCCATATAAATTCTACATTACAGTCGCCATTACATATATTGGAACGGACGATGCTGTGAACACGCACTCTATCGCCATGATAATAGAGGCTTGCTCAGATATTTATGAGCACCCTAGCCGCTTCGATATATGTGATAGCAACCGTACAACTATAGTCATTTAAAATTTTCATCAAACACATATTTCACAATTTCCACATTATACATACCTATATACATGACATGCTCTTAAGGGAAAACCACTTTAGCATTATTAGCACTTTTTTTTAATAAACTATGACGGTGGCAAACAAGCATGTAGTGTTAATCAAATAATTTTTCACCCATACCTACATTACCTTGCGTTTTTGTGAAACAGTAACATAAATGTGATAATTATGTATGTTATCTTTAACATAAGCTACTTGTACTGATCAATTTATTATTGCTTAGTGTTTTTTATCTTCTGTATCTGTAACGCTTTGGCTTGTCAGCTGTTAGTTGTAGATGTATTAAATAAATAAATAAATTACATTTATTGAGAGCATGAAATTGCATGTGTAATCTACATGAACAAGGTACAAGTAGTACATTACAATACAAGTGCGAAAAAATTAAGTTCGTAACGTGTGGCAATAAATTCAAACGAGTTACGAATTTCCTTTTCGCGCGTGTAGATATCGTACGACGTTTTCCAGTAATGGCCTTCCGAAGTTTCAACCTGACAGAAAATTAACCTCTTCTCGCACCATAGAGCGTATAAAAAACACAACTATACTAAAAAATTAGTTAAGTTTGTCGCTTATAATTATAAAACAATATTTATATGTAAATGGGTCGTGGATGTGAGCAATTGTTAGGGTTCCGAATCCAAATGGCAAAAAACGGAACCTTCACGGGTTCTTCAGGTCTGTCTGTCTTTCTGTCCGTATGTAAAATACACTCTTTGCGGAACTATAAAAAACTATACTGTTGAAACTTGCGTAGGTACATGTATTATATGAGCCGCATTAAGATCATAGTACAAAAAAAGAAAAAAAAATTGGTGGTTTCGAATATATTGTTTAACTGAAATATACTCGAAAATGAATAGTGCCCTCTAAGTAGTAACTTTTAAAATAAGAGAATTATAAAACTATTTACTAACCATAGAAACATCCACCGAAAATTGGTTTGAACGAGACCACTCAGACTTGACTGTTTTTTTTTTATATCAACCCTTAATTATTATGATTGAACATTGTACTATCGCATACAAATTTGGTGAAAGAATCGTTTTACGGGAATTAACTGAAAGTTAATTCACAAGCACTGTGCGCCATATTTTATAAAAATTAAACTGCGAGAGTTTATCCGTGGAATACGATGGCTAGGGTTAGGATTTTGGTGGCATTTATGGAACAGAGAACAGTGGAGTCGCTGTTACAAACATTTTTTACTTTAATAATTGATTAACTTATAAAATAATAACAAAATAGTGTTTAGTTCAAGCTGGATTTATCAATGAATTTAAATAAATAACATGAATTTTATTTTTGAGAATCTAGAAAAATATTAATTTTCAATAAAAATGTTGATAAATGAGAAAATATGTTTATTTGATTTTCAAGGTTCTAGTTTTCTCGAGGGCCGTAAATATTAATAACAATCATAAGCCATATTATAAAAAAAAAAGATTGAACTTCATTTCATAGGTAGTCAAATATTAATACAATAAAATTATTTAATACTTAAAATGGGCGAAGCCCTGTTTAAAAAAGAATATATTTAAGTATGTATTATTTTAGATTAATTAATTATTCAATCAATCATAAACAATTTGAGCAACGACTCCACTGTTCTCTATTCACCTAATGCCACCAAAATTCCTAACCCTTAACGATGGCTTAAAATGAGTTATTTTTTCATAACTGCATAATTAGTAATAATTATCAGATTAACGGTACTCTAGCGCAGCACGCATAATCAAAATGTCATTGATGCGCGGGCGCACGGCGAGAGGGGTGCGGGCGGCACATCGACGCAATGTGCGCGCGCGACCTTTTCCATGTAATTATAAGGCACGTGCGCACACCGGCACACGCATCGCATAAAACTCAATAAATACTTCAATCCATTTTTGTAACAACAGTTTACTTAATAATTAGTTTTTCATCGTCGCTACCAATAAGTAGGCTCGGTTATATGTATACGTAATTTTGCGCACGGCGATAGGCATTCTGTTCTTTTTCAATTAATCACTATATACGCACTTTTATTTCGTTAAAAATTTCGTCTAAAAAGTAAAATTAAAAGAATAATACATTCTCATCCACATGTTAATGCCGTGTGTGATTAAAGATTTTAAAAATTGCCACTTCGGTTTAGCGATGCGCACAGCTATGTCGGTTACTTTTGTTCTGCTGCGGATGGTCTCATTTCTAATCCGATTCCGCTGAAAGGCTTCTAGCAAAGCATAGCCCTCTCCACTGCCCTTTAGGTGATTTTGAGCCTTCTTATGAGGCCCATTGTACTACGTTTCAGTACCGTATGTCATCACTGGCAACACACACTGATCAAAGACTTTCGCCTTCAATTCAAACACTGTGGAATATTGGACGAATTACCGATATTACGTGTCGCTATATATTTTAGAATTTTATATGTGAGAACCTGTAATTGGCTCTGTATTGCTAACTTGTATGTAGATATGTGTTAAGCTGTTGGTTTTCCGAGTATGTAAAAAAAAATAACTTATTAAAAATATAAACCTATAATAATACATACATATTTTCTACTCGTCGAAAATTACGTACCTACACAAAATGATAATCATATATTTTTGCATTGCAGTACACTACTCAACTATAATAACTCATAACACAACGCTGTAGGCAACTTTAATGAATTTGACCAATCGCGTTCCAGCAAAAAATACATCAACGAGAGACTACCTCAGAATCTGCACTTTGTTTAAAAGCATTTATTGCATTATTTGGATTTGTTTACTTATTTTTATTTAATCGTAGAAAAAGTATTGTAGGTACACAATAGCTTTTCAATTTCGTACCTTACTTAGACCAAACACGGTACTCGGCTGAAATGCTCTCTATTATAACATTATTGTGTAAAATACTATTTCTACTAGTCGACTGTAATATTTGAATTAAGATTGTGTACACAATATTATAATCATATACATCTGCCTCGAGTTCGTTACTAAACTATAATGTGCTCATTATACAACGCAAAAAAACATCAACGAGCGGCTACGTCAGGATCTGCACTTCGTTTCGGCGTATTTATTTCATTATTTCGAATTGTTTGCTTATATTTATTGACTCCTAGAAAACATAATGCTGTTATAATCAAGCTTTTCAATCTCTTACCCACTCTCGTAGGCCACTCAGCCAACTTCGTGACCTAAATACGACACTGGACTGTAAAGGTCTCTAACTCTATTATAACATGATTGCGTAAAATACTATTATGATAAATCAGGTACAAAAATCAATATCGTAATTTTGAAACAGACCGTAGGAAATAATACTTTGAAATTCACTCGTCCTGTGAATAATACATTTTTAGATTTTTATCGGTGTAGCTAATTAACTGTATTCAAACCAAGTGTACCCAGACCCGGCCCGGTGCTATCTTAAAATAAAGTTATTCATTAAATATTGCAGTTGAAATAGGTAAGTACCGTATTAATTATAACTTCATTGTTAACGAAAATCAAAAACTGGCCAAGTGCCAGTGGATTCCGTACGCTTATGAATATTGAAATTGGCTATGATATTTACGGTATGATACTATACATTTCTTACTGGTTTTCTTGTAAACTATACGCAATGAACAATTTTCTGTAGGTATTATATGCAATATTTTAAGCCCAGTCGTTTCGGAGATCCTGATCGGAGTAGGGTTAATGGTAATTTTTTGCCTATTTTTTAAATAACTTCAATATAATGTTTACTTCACGTGATTCAGTTTGCAAAACTTTTCTAATATACCAAATCGTAAATGAGGGACAGACAGACAGATAGACACGCGAGTGACCCTATATGGGTTCCGTTTTTTTTTTAGGTACGGAGCCCTAAACATGGTCTATCAGTTTGGAGTAGGTAGTTAAGTATATTTTTAATTTGTAAGTTAAATATTAAAGTGGAAATTTAACTGAAAAAGTGGCAACGAGTAACTTTACTGTTCTACTTATTACTTGCCTAATACGATCTGAAATAACTGCGTATCGGAAATCCGCTTAAAAAATGTTTAAATAATTATAAGGCGCTTAATTGAAACCGCTCAGTACCCCAAGGTCCAAATGTACATGTACACGTCCTGCGGTAATTTTCAGTTATTATAATAATGTTTACTGTAAAATCGGCTATAAAAAGGATGCGCTTGCGCGGAGGAAGCGGTTGATGCGGCCACAGACTACGTCCTATCGACACCGCATTACACAGTAAAATACATCCCACTTTGTCGCTTTTTACTTGTACATAAAGATGCACGCCAATTTCGTCCTTATGGCAAACGACAAAATGAAACGTTTCTACCAAGCTACTAAGTACACATTACGAATATTACGATGCGAATTTAATTTGGTTTCGTCCTACACTGTTATGAACTATAGGTTATAGGGAATTAATTCCTAGATTTTATAATATTGCAACACTACTAAAACGCATACCTACATATCATAATGAGGGATTGTAACTGAAATTAAATCAAACAGTTTCTTTTTATGCCGAATAATTACCGGGTAACGACGAGTTAACATTTACTACTATTATCTGTCGAACTATGCATCAAAAAATATAATTTTCGGACACTCAATCACAAAAAAGTGACAAAATATCTTACCAAGCAGTTACATAAACCAACTCGTATCTTTTCGTGACAATGACGTCAAAAAATAACGATTAGTGCTTAGTATGATTGCTTTGGTTAATCATTTTATACTTATACTCTCGAAATTAGTATCTACATACCAAAAAAACTCCTCGGCTTAAACCGTGCCCTAGTATTAATACCTTAATCGTCAGTCATCATTAAGTGCAATTTTTTGTTATTAGGTCGCCGACACAAAATATCAAGTTCTAGTCAGTCCAGTTGGTAAGTGGCCTGTGGTGGCGGATTAATGGGCGCAATTAAATCGGAGCTTCGACGGCGGCGCCCGCCGCGGTCGGGAGCGTGTTTTTAGGGGCCCGCGGGACGCGCAGTCTCGGCTCGATGGCCGCGCTGGCCTACTACCGAGAACTCCAAAATTTGCGGATTTAGGAGTTCGCGGTAGGGCCGCTGGCCGGCCAATCAGGGGATGTGGTTTTATACTGACACTTTCTGCCCCAGTGGTACAAACGAATAAGCTGACAGGTGTCAGAATTGACTTCATAGCGATCGAGCACTGGCCTAATACGGCGAAAATCGAAATTCGTAAATTTCGAGGATTTTTCTCCGTCACTCCAACGAAGGCGTCATTAGAGTGAGAGAGACAATAGGTACTCGAAATTTACGAATTACGTTTTTCGCGGTAGGGCCGCTGTAACTACATGCTATTATGCTGTAATTATCTAGTATCTACGAGTATATCGTAGATCGTATATCACAACGATCTACGCCACAAAAAGAAACTTGGAAAATGTCATTGTTTGGTACTCGTAATTTTTATTTTAATCTTTTTGTGATTTCATGTGTGTATGACGGTTGTCTATTGTTTGCCCGACAGTTATTTAACATAATATTCATATGCCCGAATCTAACTTGCCCGAATTTCATTTGCCCGAATGATTTGTTTACCATAAAAATTGTATGACATCCTGCTTGTTTACCCGAATATTACCTTCCATAATCATACAATGCCATCCTATTTTTTTTCCATAATAATAAGTGCAATAATATGGTTTAATAGAATATTCAAATGCCAGAAGCAATTGTTGCCATATTAATTGTTGGCCATATTATTAAGTGCAATAATATTATTTAATGGAATATTCAAACGCCAGCAGTAATTATCAGTTTTTTCAAATAAGTACTAGCTATATTATTAAAAGTTACAAGCGTTTGAAAAACGGGCTTCTGGGAACCGGTCGACGAAGCCCCGCTGCACGGGGCTTCTATTTCTGCTATAAGGGATGAAAGGTACCTAACGAACCTATCCAGGTTAGGGTGGGGGAACTACAATATGTTCTTTTTTAATGCGGGGGGCTTCGCCCCCCGAGCCCCCTCGTGCGGGGCTTCGGCCCCCCGTCCCCCTTTTTTGTTTTACAATAATGAGGATGCGTAAACAATGAATTAAAAATACTTAAGTATTTTTTAGTCAACGCTTTTAACTCCGCCCTACCCTAGAAACCTAACCAATCCAAGTCGGTTTTGCCCTGGTTTATTACTT
>JALPQI010018364.1:0-20385 GCA_025490895.1 Thaumatotibia leucotreta
ACGTAACTCGTCATAAAACGTCTTTTTGATTACAATGCTACCACAATATGTTTTAATATTACCACACCTTTTTCCTACAACTATGCTAAAATTCGCTTATACACGAGTTTTTTCCTCTGAGTTTCCCTCGTTTGGTGTACTAATACTGAAACTGAAATTCGTATGTACTAGACGTAGGTATCTACTCTAATGTATTTAGTGAATATTATATTAGAGACCACATTTAATAATCATGCCGAGTGGTTTGTCATGATATAGGTATCATATACTCACGAAACTGCAAAGCTGTTCAAAAGTAGATATATTAGCGGCACTAGAAGCTTGCAACAAAGATTTTAAAGACTAGAGACAATATTTCAGTAGGAATTGTCGAAAAAATATTCATTTACCACAATTTTTTAGAATATTAATATCCCGCTCCACTTCTACAATCATCGAATAACCTTACAAATCGACTTCATTTTCATAAAGACGCAATATTTAGAAAAATTCGAGAACCAAAGTCAAAATGTGAGTTCCTATTGATGATAAATAGACAGTACTTCTAAAAAATAACCATCAATATGTTTTAAAAAATGCATATAATTTTTTTGGTCATATACCTACAAGCTTTTGATCCTGAACAGAAACAGGATCGAAAGGAATAAATAAATAACATTTTCTCCTGCCCTGTACCTATCTTTTTTTCCAAAATCTACAAATGCCAATCTTCATAAATTTAAAATCGAGGTAAGGTCTTCTAAGACCATTTTCGCGTTGCTACTCTGGATCTGGTAGCTGCCCTCATTGACCCAATAGTACATTACTACCGAGGCCGGGAAGTGACTGGTTGCCGGCCGAATATATGTAGACGGCCGAGCGAAGCGAGGCCGGATAGTATTCGGACGGCAACCCGTCACTTCATGGCCGAGGTATGTACAATGCTTTTCTCAAACATGCAATGAAATGAAACAAAAAAATTTATCTTCTTTCTAAGAAATTATAAGTCAACTACATAACTAAGTTTTTGAAACACAACAAAAGTCAAATACGACACCGACACCTCATTTTTTTTTAAGATTGACCTGTTTGATAGTTGCAAATTTTTACTTTCAAAAAGCGGTATTAGACGACGCGGTCGGTTGGGTCCAATTAATCGCATGCAGTGATCGGGGCCGACGGATCGCGCCGTATAATAATGATTTTTAAATATTATTTTGAGTAGTTATTGTACATTTATCTTAAATTATATAATTTAAATACCTAATTATAACTGCAAAAATTTGCCAATCATTTTTTTTAATACTAATATTACTTACAGATAATTATTGGCTAAAAGCCAAGATGCCAGGTCACAACCCTATGTCAAATGAAAACTAAAAAAGAGGCACTTGCCGGCCTAGGCCGGCAACGAGGCACTTCCCGGCCACTTTTTAGGCACGTAACTACAATATTTCATTGCATGTTTGAGAAAAAATTATTTCCGCCCAGTAAAACGTTCATTAATTTCATTGGCAACATAAAGTAGCTTGATTTTTTTTTCAATTACTAAACAAGAAGTTTAAGAAATGGAAGAAGTGAGTGTTGAGTAAAATGTGAACAGCTTAATTATAATATGAGAGGATTCATTAACATTTAGTTTATGTACTTAGTTGGATTTGTGTATGATTGCTCCATGATATTTGTGGTGTTGGCTGTGTTCGTCCTGCACACCTTTCACGCATCACCCAGTACATGCAATCCCTGTTCTCGGTTATTGGTATAAACCGTAGAACGAAAATACTGTCAGTCTCACTTAGTACTTAACAGTTTTAAAACAACAAAATTCGGGTAAAAATCTCATTTCGACAGGCTCCACTTGAGTCGACTATCAAATGCCAAAGTCTGCTGATTTCGATTACTCACCCATTCCGGTGATAATTGATCACTTGGTGTGTTGAGATTCAAATATCGCACCTTAAGCCCTGGACATGTACACTTTTGCACAGGATTAACAGATTATCCAACCCAACCGCACGCAGCAAAGTCGCTACATTCACTGCTTATTATGTGCTTACCTATATGTTTATGTAGCTACCGCTAGCATTGAATAAGTTCAAATATTTATGAGCGCATATGTGATTTGGTGATTGATAAGTAAAATTTAGGTACGAATTATTTCATTATTATGCATATGATACTTATCCACATTAGAAAATTTTACTATTTACTTAGGTATTATGCAATTAAGTATCCAACTTTATTCAAATGCGGAACGAAATCATAAAAGTCAATGTTTCCGACAATCGCCGTTTTTGTAGATTTTAATAGTAATTGGTAATTAGAGAAATCATGTCACTACACTTCATATTTTTTTAGGGTTCGGTACCGATAAGGTACGAAAGGAACCCTTATGGACTGACTCTGTCCGTCAGTCTGTCTGTCTCGTTAAATACACTGAAGGCATAATTTTGTTTTAACTTGCTTATGATTTTATTGGGATAGGTAAGTCTATTTTTGGATGAAAAAGCAACAGTTTTAAAATGTTACTTTTCCGATCGGCACCCTTTTTCTAAACTGAAGCATTTCACACGTTGGGCTGAAAATCTGTTTACTGCGACATAAGTACTTTTTAAAAATAAGGATTCTGATTATATTTGGTTAAATGTAATAATTAATCTATAACGCATCCTCGGTACAATGCCACAAGGGCCAACCTAGGTTAGGTTAAGTAGATTAGTTAGTTTTAATCTACGTATATAAATTGTACAGTTTTGAAAATAAATATGTTATCATCGATAACACTTCACTATATATTTTTTTATAATGCTGCTCCAGGGGATTCACTTGCGCGTTGCCGACAGACATTATGTTGCTCATTTCAAATTAATTTCATTTAATTATTCAACCAGTTTTCTTTTCATAAAGGTCACCGGTGTCTGCAGAAACTAACGCGATGATGATATATAGATACATACAGATACATAAAACCATGACAGGCGAACTAACTGGTTTTAGTGATAAATTGATAATTACACAAAGAGATGTCCTCACCGGGATTCGAACCCGATACTTCCAGCTTCGCAGGCTAGGTCACTAACGACTGAGCGACGGAGGCTAAGTATCAATTATTGATATAAAACGTATCTTAATAATAGCTTTTTTATGTTATATTTTAATCGGTGGAGATTTTATTCGAACGTAAAAATGTAGTGATTAATTAACTTATCATACCTGAGTCTTGTACCGGATGAAGTAGACCTCCGGCTTGGCGGGTTGCGTGGGCGCGGGCGTTGGGATCACAATGTCGGGCTGCTCCTCGGGCTTCTTCACCAGCACGTACACCAGGGTCTTCTCCTCGTTCTGAGGCTGCACAGGGATGACGGGCGCCGTCGGGGTCGGCGGGGTCGGCGCCTTGATGAACACTATCTTGTAGTGCTTCTGGGGAGGAGGCACATAGATCGGCTTGCGGGCGGCCGGGTACTCGTTGTCCGGGGGTGGCACGTGGACGTACACGTGTTTGTGGACGATCGGCTGCTGCTGCGGGGGCCCGTATTGAGGGGCGGGTGCGCCGTACGACGAAGAGGGCGCGCTGAAGGAGGGAGCTCCGTACGACGACGGAGGCTCCGGCCGCGCCACCACGCACGCCGCCACCGCCGCCAGAATCAGCGACTTCAGTACCTGCACACACAAATTTAGCAAACTAATTTTATTTCGTCTTTTTTAGTGGAAATAGCCCGGAGTTTTACATATGCACTGTCACTGACGCTATGCACTATTTAAGTCACCAGATCACTAGGTCAGCCATCGATCACCGTTCAGCACCTACCATTTTTTCACACATCCTGGATACACGCTTTGAGCAAGACGTAGCTTTAGGTAGTGTCCAGTGTTCAGGCGCCACCAGTGTTTATAAGAGATGCGCGTTCCATATCCGGAGGAGGGGGGTACTTTCGATGGTTCGCATGTATACGCGCCTTGCGCAATGCATGGTGCGCGCGCGCCGCCCTCTCCTATCCTACGGTGCACCGTGCGTCACACGGGGGATAGTAACTAGTATTTTTTTTGTCTCCAATATGTAATATAGTTAGGTATACTAAAATATTTTCCATTTTCCACACCCTAGAATTATCAATAGGTATACAATTTGAATTGACACATATGACATAACCAACAAAATAAGCCTCTTCTAAATCCTACGACCTTTAATGAGGACTTTCGATATTTTTTAGTGAGGCCCAAGCTGTCAAATTCATAGGTACAGTTGAGTGCATTAATATATAGACACATTTGTAAGGGATCAGTATGGAGAAGTGACTGTATTAAACAAAAATATTAACATTTTATTGTAGTTGAAAGTTTATTGACTTTGTAATGGATTACAATAAACAAAAGGGTCGCCCAACTGAAGATTGAGCTCTAAAATAGAGGCGCAAAGTCACTGGTACCTACTAAAGAAAATTAAGTACTAGAACTTTGTTCATTTCATGGGAATTGACTTGGAACTGTTTTAGGGTTCCGTAGCCAAAATGGCAAAAATGGAACCCTTATAGTTTCGCTATGTCCGTCTGTTCGCAGCATAGCTCAGTGGCCGTTAATAGTAGAAATCTGCAATTTGGTACAGGTATACATATTAATCATGCCAACAAAGTGGTACAATAAAAACTAGAAAAAAAAATTCGGGTACCTCTCCAACTGATGAATTGGGGATGATTTTTTTTATTTGCTGTAATCCTATAGTGTGGGGTATCATTGAATAGGTCTCTTAAAAATAATTTATTAGGTATATCTTAGAAAGAAGGGTCTTGAAAAAAAAACTAAAAATAAATACTATAATACTTGTTCCCAACTAATTTAGTTCTACTGTTTTTATGTACCTACTCATTTCAATTTATTGCCATTTGTAGTTTTAACCTAATATCCTTTGATTTTTTTGATATGATTTTTTATACCTAAATAACTAGTTTATAATTTTAAAACCTATGCGGGTGTACATTGAATTTAAATTAGTAATTATAGTCAAATAATATAAGCGTAAATAATAAAAAATATGAACATACGAAAATTTGTCCTCTACCGCCTGAAACACAGGAAATCCTAGTTCAGGCATTAGTAAATAACAGTTCACTTATATTTTTTCCTAGTCCTTAAGAGCAAAAAATGTAGGTACAATGTTTTAATTAATAAACATTTTTTTTTCTGAAGTCTATATTTTCGGAGATAATCGCTCCAGAAGAAAAAAAAATGTGTCCCCCCTCTAACTTTTGATCCGTAGGTCCGAAAAATATGAAAAAAATCATGGCTTACAGAACACTTTAAAATAAAACTAATAAAACTATTACGAACATAATCGGCCAGCCGTTTTTGAATAACTACGGAACCCTACACTGAGCATTGCCCGACATGCTCTTGGCCGGGTTTGACCTGACAGACGTTGCCACTTTTTTTGGACCAAATTTCAGATTTTAGTAGTAATGGGTACTGAGCTATGCTGCGAATAGACTAATGAACACACGGACAGACAGACATTTCATTTCATTTCATTTCAAATAATAATAATTCTGATCATATAAAAGAAAAACAGACATTCAAAAACAAAAATAAAAATCGAGCAAAGATCTGTAGGTAAGATTTTTCTGTATATCTACCAATCGTCAGTAGAATAAAAAAATGTATTAAACAAATCTAAAAACTTGAATTATTCCATAATCACGCACTTTTAGAACACAATCTTGGTTTTATTATGAACTTAAAACCTTAAACCTTCAGTTCACATCCATTTTTAGTTAACATTTGTATAAATACATCAATATTAACATAATAATATATCTGCGAACTTGTTTAACGATAAGGTACCTATGTGTCAAAGGCGTCAAATGCTATGGAAATTGAGCCATATTTGTCAGATTTTTTTTCGATTCTACTGACGATAGGTATAAAATACTCCAGCATTATCCACAAATACATCAACATCGCGCGACACCCTTTGTCCTGTGAAAAATAGATTTTGACGATGACTCTTCATCAAATCCCTTGCACTAATTAAATTTGGTATTAGAAGTACCTATTAGAACAACAACGTTAACGATTCATTTTTAGAATCGTAAGAACTGAATTTATCTTAAAATCGTATTAAATCGTGGCGTACCTAAGTGTAACGAATATATTTGATATGCTTTAAAAATAAATACACGTAAACCCTACCTAATACCTACATTATACCTACGTTCTTAAATTGTGGTTAGTACTATTGCTTGTGATCAATTGATAGCACGTTTTACTTAGCATAGGGTATAGATTTTGTTAGAAACAAATGTTTTCTGCTATAAATAACATCTTCGACAGTACACTTGACTTTAAATTGAAGGCAGTGAAAAAGTGCTCAGTGATTTTTTAGATGAACATTTTTCTATAGAAGTGGAAGGTGCAGAAAAAATGCAATATTAGAATCAGATACAGTATTATTTTAGAGTAAATATTAGGTGCTCTTGGTTTAATTAGTATGAAAATGAATGGCTTAAAATATAAATAAGTAATTATGCACGAGAGAATATTCATTATAAGCACTGATGAAGTATTATTTATTATTCTCTCATTTTTACTTTATATACTTTACATATATATTCATGACAGCCCACTTTTAAAACCTTTATAATAACATGCAGAACAACTTACAATGAACTACTTACAACTGAAATCAGCGATCCTATTCGTTTTTACCGCTTCGTTTCTTATCGTTGTTTAATAAACTCAAAACAGCATTCATCAATCATCACTGTAAAATTTGTTGAACATTTCCCTACTTGGAGTCACTATTTAAACGTGGCAGAGAAATAAGAAGGGAATTAAAAAGAAGAAAGAACAAATAAAATCGACATACATGCAACGTTCCCAAGTGTGATACACTTCGGTTAACGAACTGCGGACCATCTTCATGGCGAGTTAATTACCATTGATTGGTGTGCATGGTCGGCAACTATCACGGCTAGTCCTGGCTCACAGTGCGTCCGGGATCCGGCAGTGGAACATCAATCACGAGATCATCAGCGGTCACCACCAGCGCATGTAAACAACACGGTTCGCCTTGTTGTAGACTCGTTGTGATTAAAAACGATTGCGAAAATAAATTGCCACGGAAATGGAAAAACGCAAACAGTTACGTTTAAAAAATCCAATTGCTCTTTCCCAAATTGTGGTGAGTACTCAAATATTATTTTGTTACACGAAAATATACCCAGTAAGTTTATTTATCAATTTGAAGTAGGGACAATATTAAAACTTTTACAATATTAGGAGTGTACGTACCAAGTACAAATGTTACCCTTCTTGTATATTTTCATGGAAACTTCCAATTTTTTTTGTTACCGTTGTGTCGTTAGGGTTATTAATTAATTACGACCTGGGGCTGTAATGAAGTTTCATACAACATTACGTCACAGTAGACATTATTGTCATAAAAAGCATACAGTCGAATCGAGAACCTCCTCCTTATTTTGTATAGGTCCACTCGTAGTGTAGGGGAGAGTGGGTAGGATTTGTATAGCGGGAGCATTCGTACAGTGGTCATATCTCCGCTATCCGACACGCGAACATGTTCATATTTTTATGTATAACGGCCACTAATATGCATAACTCACCATCGAGAAGGGATGGAAATATGGCAGATAGTTTCGTAAAAAAAAAATTAAAACTTGTTCTTGATACCCCAAAGTAATTATAAGAATAATTTTTAAATGCATTTATTTCAGAAAGCTTTGCTCAGTTACAAACGTAATTAAATATACTTCATAAGCTAATCTTTGAACTACGTATGAAATGGTTTATTTTATGATTAGGATACCGGTTATTTTTTTTTAACTTTTTAGTTTTTGGTTGGGGTAGTTACGTACAGCCAATAATGTATGAGAATCCTTACTGTACGAATGTACCCCAATATTTTTGTTTAGTGAGAATATTGTTATTTCTAAATAAAGTCGTCGATATATGAAAAAAATATTTCTAAATAAATACGGATAGTTGAGAACAAAACTAATACTGTGGTAAAAAAGCGCATGGAGCGCTTTCGTACAATTTTCTTTTTTTTGGAAAAAACTATCTGACGTTCTTACCTTACTTTGTATTAGCTCTAAGCCGAACTATTATTAAAGCCAGATAATATAGCCACTAGGGCTTGCATTCCGGAATTCCGAAATTTCGAAATATCGGAATTTCGGACCGATTTTGCTGTTTTTACAGTTCCGGAATTGATACAGCTAATATCGAAATTCCGGAATTGAAAAAAATGTTTTCATTATATGGATAAACATGAAATATCAACACGATTATGATAATCAGGTACAGGATAGGATACAAAGCAGCCACAAAATGTATCGATAAGTGATTTGCCACAAATTGTATCAGTCCACAAACGCTAAACAGAGGGGCAGGTTATATTCTTCGGTCTTCTGTATAACCTGATGATGCGTATGGATGTGGTCTACGGTACTAAAGCCTCTTCGGAAACCGGCTTGTTCGGGAGGCTGGAAGTCATCAAGCCTGCGTGCAAGACGATTCGTAGTGACTCTTGAAAACAGCTTATAGACATGGCTCAGAAGTGAAATGGGTCGGTAGTTCTTCAATAAAGCGTTCTCACCTTTTTTAAAGAACAGTTCCACCACAACTCTGCTTCATGCCTTTGGCGTTCTCCTTTCCAGTAAGACGGAATCGAACAACTTCTGATGGGCCGTAAGGATCGGTTTACCACCCGCCTTCAGAAGCTCAGCTGTAATTCCGTCCTCCCTAGGCGCCTTGTCATTCTTGAGCTGTTCAAGAGCCATTCTAATCTCGCACAGGCTGATGTCCGGGATGTCTTCTGTATAGTGTTAGATCAGTCTAGCTCTGAGGTCTTCCGCTAGATCAACTTCAGGTCTACTAGTTGACGTGAATAGTTGTCCATAAAAACCCTCTATCTCACTCAGCACGATGATATTACTAATCGGAAGACGTACTAAACGAACTGAACATTTGTACCTATTTTCTGAAACTTCAAAAAGGCATTAGCGTACCACTATCGCCAAGCAACGCACAAGCAATTGCACGTAAACAACTGTCAGTTCAGTCTTGTCAATTGAAGGTGAATTTTATTTCGAATTTTCTGACTTGATACAAAGTCGTGGCGTGTGGGGTACGAACTATTTTGACTTCATTTCAAGCCTATGGCGACGAAAAGGTTAATTTTATCTGAATAGCAGGTTATAAATGAATTTTTTGTATTAATATGACCATACGATAATTATTAAAATCATTTTTTTTCTTCCCGTGTTAAATTCCGTCGTTAAAAGCAAACGATCGTAATAAGCGGATGTAAATACTTTCATAGCTTTCATAGTGGCTTATACTAAAACCAACCATAATATGCCTATGGACACGTCGCTAAAAATGGTTGGTTGTTATATGCGAAGTCATACTAAATGGACTGTCCTTGGCGGATTTATGACCAGATATGAAGTTAAAGATGTCGTATAATTTTTGCCGGATTCCGATTTATGCGTCGTTGGACTAAAAGTAAATATGGCGATATATAAAAATGTCCACTTGCTTAAATTCGGGCGTATATAATTTTGACGAAGTATAAAAATGTTCACCTGTATATTAGACCAAATATAAACATGTTGCGACACTAGACTAAAAGTAAATATGGCAATGTATAAAAATGTCCACTTGCATAAGTTCGGGCGTATATAATTTTGACGAAGTATAAAAATGTCCACCTGTATATGATTGTTGGTGGTGATGAATTTGATCCGTATATGTATTATTATAATCCTGGACCTATAGTAAAGAAAGTAGTCATTTTATATTCAGACTTGATTAGACTTAGACATTTGTACACTTTGAAAGTAGTCATTTTTATATTTCGACTTGATAAGACATAAACATTTTTATAATTTGATAGTAGTCATTTTTATATTCCGACTTGATAAGACTTAAGCATTCTAAAGTATTGGCTTTCTAACACTCGGACCAATTTTATTTTATATGTAGACATTTTTATACACCGCCATATTTACTTTTAGTCCAACGACGCATAAATCGGATTCCGTCTATTTTAAGAGAAAATGTATTTTTTTCAACTGTTTTAAACCGTTACGCATTTTAGAAAACGATTTTGTAGTCGTGTCCCTACCTAAAACTTTAAAATACGTTATTCGCGATAGTTTTATTTATATAATACTTTTTTACGTAGTACAGCATTCGAAATCCAAAAGAATACAAAAAAAAAAGTTTTTTTGCAGGTTGCCCAAAACTCATATAACATTTCTTGCTTCTGTTAGCCTTGGGAATATGCTGTTAAACATTTTCCCTTTCCTTATGGACACCTTGTATACAAATCATATTGCAATTTTTCGTTTTATTTAAATAATACCCTGTTTTACAAAATTTTCGTTAATTCCGGAATCAATTCCGGAATTCCGGAATTGATTTATAATATCGAAAATCAGTTCCGGAACTGAAAATGGTCCGATATTGCAAGCCCTAATAGCCACCAAGCAGCATTGATTTCATTCAAAAATTGTTAGTACTTTTTTTTCTACGAGGCATAGAGTAAAAAGTGTATGGATCCTCCCCACTCTCCCCTAAGGTTCTGTAGTTTCCCGTCCGTCACTTAATTATGTTAGGTTTTCGGTGGAATTTTCGATTTACGTGAACTGAGTTTAATAGTAGATTACGACACAAGTGCGAAAACATGAAATTCGAAACGAGTGGCGATGTTTTAAAACACGACCGAAGGGAGTGTTTTAAATCGACACGAGTTATGAAGTTCCTTTTTGTACGTGTCTCGTACGACGTTTTTTTAGTACAGATGGCCCTCCGAAGTTTTGGACCTGACGTAAAATGAGACACTTCTCGCACTAGCGCGTAATAAAGGCACCACGTGTACTAAAAAGTATTTTTTTATACGAAAGATAAAGTCTTTATAAAGTTTGACTTACTTCGGATATTTATTTTAATGCAATTTTTTGCCCATCCGATGGCTTTAGGGGTTTTCTACGATATTAGGTTGAGCACCCCCCACCTATCTGCCCCCGTTTAAAAGTTCCCATACAACGGGCTCTACGGCGGCCATCTTGGATCAAAAAAAAAATACAATAAATAAGGGGCCTTCAGAGTTTCGACCAAAAAAAAAGTAAGCGCCCTTACTTTTAAATAGGTAATTGTTTTTATCCTGCAGAAATTTTTGCCGCTCTAAACACTGTCAGCAGTTTCCTACGACATTTGGTCGAGCACCCCCCACCTAGGTCTTATCCTTTTGCCGAGCAAATCTTCAGGTAGACCAAAATCCATATTTTTCTGGACCTACATTTTTGTTCCTCTATACGAATCACCAAAATGTTGTAAACTTTACCGTTAAGAAATAAAACGTATAGTTGAGAAATGAGTCGGGATGCAGCTATATTATAGATGGGTCTCCCTCGAGATCCCTAACATCGTTTGTCCTAAAATCACTTGCCCGAACTGTTTTGCACTAATGGGCATTAGCCCTATCGATCAGTTGCAATAACACTCATTTTCCATAATGTAATGATTGTCCTAAAACTCACTTGCCCAAATATTTTTTTACCATAACTGTTAAAACCCCTAATGTTATTTTCCATATTCTTCGAAATCCCTAATAACGTTTCACCTCATGTCATTTAGCCTAAATGTTGTTGTCCTAAGAGACAGAAGCCCTAGCGATCAATAGCCATACCTAACAATATTTAAACATAATGTCGGTTACACAATTTTTTTTTAAATTTTAGAGAGATATTGGCTCCTAAATAAAATTTGGGGGTGCCTGTCGTGTCGCATAACGTCGATTGTCCTAAAATTTTTTGGCCGAGAATGTTTGGCATTATGTTACATGGCATACTACTTGTTTAGCCTACTTAATTTTGCGCATACACGTTTAAAATACCTACACCATATTTATTCTAATATTGATTACTCGAACGTCGATTGACCTAAAGCATAATAATCCTAATGTTCATTGTAATAAATATTGTTTACCCTACTACTCGAACTGTCAATTTTCACTGCACCTACTTTTATCATGTCCGAAATTTCATTCAAAAAGGCATTTTAATAACAACATGCAAAACATTTGAACAACAGGGTGAATGGTTAAAAAAAATGTTCAAGTAATAAACCAGGGTAAAACCGACGTGGATTGGTTAAGTTTCGAAACTAGGGCGGAGTGAATGGCGTAGTCTTTAAATACTTGAGTATTTTTAATCAATTGTTTACACATCCTCATACTTACAAAGCCAAAAAAAAGGGGGGACGGGGGGGCGAAGCCCCCCGCACTAAAAAAGAAATAATCTGAACATCCCCTACCTTAACCTGGATAGGTTCGTTAGGTACCTTTTATCCCTTAGAGCGGAAATAGAAGCCCCGCTCAGCGGGTCTTCGTCAACCGGTTCCCAGGTCAAACTTGCTCACTTAAATTCTTTGGACAACAGGGCGAATTATTTAGTAATAGTTAAGTATAAGGAATAAAAAAATATTTTTAACCCTTAATAAGGCATCAGTCACACCTAAATTTCATTGGCTTTGACACTAATTAAATGACAGAATAAGTTTCAAAATGAGGTGGTAAATATATTACCATTGCTCTATTAAGGGTTAAAGCTAGTTAAAGGTAGGTAATCACTATTAGTACATTAAATAGTAGGAACATCACCATTATGCACAATAATTTTTCGATGCATATACATTAGACACGAAAATCATTAGGACAGTCGAAGACAAAATAAGGGGTATACAAAAACGTTCAAAAATATGTCCCAGTGCACTCTAATTCTGTGTAATAAGAACGTCGTAACATATTTATGAACGGATTCTTTCGATACTTGTTTTTGCACTTGACTGGACAAACAATATTTAGGAACAACCAAGTTAGGATTAACAATTTCGGCATAGCAAAAATATGCGCAACAATGTTTATGCCATTCATTTTTCGGCGTAAATTTGTTATGCGACAAATTTTTCGAAATAAAAACATTATGCCACCCGATATAGACCCAAAATTTGGTTTTGGTCAAAATTACTAATGAATTACATTGGGGACTAAATCTGCAGTGAGCGAGCGAAGCGAGCGAACAAAACCTTCCAGGGCAGATCCGACTCGGATAGGTTAGGTTAGAGGAGGGTTAGTCTTCGAGGTTATTTTTTTTGTCGCAACCCAGAAAACTTTTCCCCAAAATCAAAAATGGCCGAGATATTCGACCACAAATTAAAAAAAAAAAAATTTCACACAACATTCATCGTAATTTTGTTCACCAAAAATAAATCTTATTTAGGAGCCGATATCTTGGTAATTATCAAGTTAGACAAGTTCTCCATACAAAACATGCTTATTTTAGCGTCCTCTATACGATAGCATAAAAAAATACGTGTTATAATGACACCACCCCCATCAAAAAATTTCCCGCGCCCCCTTTGCTATACTCTGACCCGTCAGGTCAGTAGCTTACAGATATAGGATAAACTGCAATAGGCCATACAAAGTTAGGAAATACGATTATTAGGATTATCGATCATTAGGCTTACTGACAATTATGATACAGGACTATTATTGCATATAACGTTAGGATGAATAATTGATATGGAAAATGATGATTAGGATATAACGCATTAGGGAAAACAAAAATCATCCATACGATATTAGGAAAATTAAAGATATGGCATATGAGCGTTAGGACAAATGATCATTCGGACATAAAACGTTAGTGAATGTAAAAATAGGTCAAAAAACGTTAGGGATCCAGATATAGATCCATTATAGATACATAGTAATCGAAAGCGATTATTTCTGGAGAATTATCAAAAGTGTCCGGTAAAACACAAAACTGTCCAGGAAAAAAGTATGTAAATCCCATTACATATCATGATATTCAATAAATTTTACTTATAACTAGAATTAGTATGTAGGTATACTTAAATGTGGTTAATTTCCCTATATCTTCTGAACCCATTTTGTTTAGTGTATTTATGACATATGTTTAGATCAAGTAGTATATGCAAGTTTCATAATGCAACTGTATACCTACGTAATTAGGCCTCAATACACTGGTGTGAACCTAATATGAAACTCGCTGCGCTCGTTTTATAAAAACACACACGTGTTCTAGTGTCTCTCATTACGTACGGTTGCACAAACTTATACAGGACAGGTAATATTTTAATTTCGTTATACATAGTTGTAGCCAAAAGTAGTCAGTGACGTCCTCTAACTATTTTCTAACACCAAACTTTCCACCCTTGGGTAACAATATACAAAATTATCATTATGTATTGTTTTGGGTAAAATGGTATGATTATGCCTCTCTTAACTCTTAACATGACGTTGCCTTCTAATTACAACAATTGTGTTTGACTTACTTTTAGTAGGAAGATATTGACTCAACAATTGATGCAATTTAAAAAATTTAATACCGTATATAACCAACATAGCTAATTTACTCATCCCACAATACTAAATTTACAGCTAAAAGTTTTATTACTTTATTTGTAGTTTGTCAGAGGTTACAAAAAACACTGATATTTATTTTCTAGTTGACCCAAAAAAGTTGCACATCGTCAATTTCAAAACGGCAATTAAGTGAAGGTGAAGGAACCATTCCTACTCGCATTCGCAGGCCGTTCGATGGTAATTAGACGACTTTTCAAACATACCTGCCTCGGTTAATTAGTTATATCACGATTAACCTTTGACTGCTGCCTACCTTACCTAGTCGTGCGTTGTAGGACGTGGTCATACCTACACATCACAATAAATCATTATCATCATCATCATATCATAACAGTTGAAAGACGTCCACTGTTGAACATAGGCCCCCAAAGATTGCCACAATGACCGGACCTGCGCCAACCGCATCCAGCGGACTTCTGCGATCTTCACCATCAGGTCATTAGTCCACCTTGTCCTACCCACGCTGCGCCTTCCAGTATCTGCGCCACTCGAGAACGCAGTGGCGTAACAATAGGGTGGCAGGGCTGGCAAAGTTTCACGGGCCCCCGACCCAAGAGGGCCCCGGCCCAAGAGGCCGTGAATTGAAATTTAATGTGACGTGTAGTACAATGTGACGATTTTTACTGATAGGGCCCCATCAAAATAATTTGACACAGGCCCCAGATGGTATAGTTACGCCACTGCGAGAACGTATGTGATGCTGATACCATTGGGTACTGAAACCTGGTCGCTTACAATGGACCTCATAAGAAGGCTCAAAGTCACCCAAAGGGCAATGCCAGGAGTCTCTCTGCGAGATCGTAGGTCGTAGGAGCACATTGCACCTAGAACCGATGGCCGTTGGGGCGGATAGTTTCATAATAAATATCGGTAAATGATTACTTGAAACTAAAAATTCAAAATTAAAATCTAACCATTCTACAAGATTGATGATGGGCAGCAGCATCACCGTAGTGGACACATTACTGCGAGCGCCAATCCGCTTGCCCAGCGTGGCGGTTATGGGCATTTACCTCCTAATGCGTCTATACGCATAGTTAATAGGAGAGGCCTACGTCCTGAAGTGGACTAACATAGGCTGATGATGATGATGATGATGTTACCGTGATATTTGGCTACGTAATCCAAAAAACCTATTTCTGTATATACAAGGTGGAATTCGACGAGGGACCTTTACGGAAATGGGAGATAGTTAAGGCTATACTGAGCAACTTTTACTATGGGACCAACCCCGAAATCGTAAAAAAGAATAATCACCAAATTAAAAATTTAAAAAACCGACTTCAACTGGTTTCTCCAAGATTCCCGATTTGTTTCCATCATTGGTTTCCTCAAATCCTACTTTCTGAATGCAAATTCATGTAAATGAATGAAAATTACCAAAAGCGCCATACATGTACCTATAACATTTGAAAAGATCCCTCGATTTCTCCAGGATCCCATCATCAGACCCCAACTTGGTGCCAATGGGACCATCTCGGGGTAATACACGTTCGATCACAAAAAGAAATTTTAGAATCGGTTCACTATTCTCGGAGATATCAGGTAACATACATACAACAAAAAAAAAAAAAAAAAAAAAATTCAGTCGAATTGAGAACCTCCTCCTTTTTTTGAAGTCGGTTAAAAATGACTTTCATGCATTGTGTGTATACATGCCGTACCTTTTTGTATGGATAAGTTTTTTTTTTAATACGATTTCGGGGTTGGTCCCATAGTAAAAGTTGCTCAGTATAGCCTTAACCATCTCCCATTTCCGTAATGGTCCCTCGTCGAATTCCACCTTGTATACAGGGGTAGGGTGCTAATGATAGCATCGCATAACAGCAGGAACTGTTATAAAATTGTTACATAAATAAAATCTCGTAATCCTTTTCAAAAAATGTTAAAGCCTTTCATCATAATTATTATTGTGGTTTTAGGTTTAGAGACTTCTAACCGACACTACATTCTCTCGTGTGATATTATGTTTTGCAAGTGTATATGTAGTGTATTGAGGATTGAAAAATGTCTATAACCGGGTTAGTTAGGGTTACGTAGCCAAAACGGCAAAAACGGAACCCTTATAGTTTCGCCATGACCATATTGACCATGACCGTCTGTCCGTCTGTCCGCAAGATAGCTCAGTGGCCGTTGATACTAGAAGACTGCAATTTCGTACAGGTATACAGGGTGGAAAGGGACGACGTTCCATCCCGCTACCGACCGAGTCTACCAACCATTACGATGAACTTTCAGTATGGGACCAACATCGAAAGCGTACATGGAAAATTTAATTTTCCATACTATTGAACTCTAACTAATCACTCACTTTGTATGAGGGGTTAATTTTTTTTTTAATATTTCGTTGTTGGTCCCATACTGAAAGTTCATCGTAATGGTTGGTAGACTCGGTCGGTAGCGGGAAGGAACGTCGGCCCTTTCCACCCAGTATACTATGTAGGTATATTAATCATACCAACAAAATGGTATCTTATTTGCGGGGCCCTTACGGATACACTTCGACCCATTGGGATCTTTTGTGTAACAACAAAATGGTACAATAAAAACTAGAAAAAACCTTTTTTTTTTCATGAATACTTTAAAATAAAACTATTTCGAACATAATCGGCCAAGCAGTTTTTGAATAACCACGGAACCCTAAACTGAGCATGGTCTTTTTATTTTATTTACAAATATGTACTTATAAATGATAACTTATAATATTTTCTTCGGTTACCGCGAGGATTACATATTAAATAAAACTATGGAATACAGATAAACTCGCTAATACTCGTATTAATTGAATTCGACATTCCCGACGTTTCGAACAGTTTACAGGGTTCGTGGTCTGCGTGGTTCGCCCGTATAAGTCAAATTCAGTTAAGTTGGTACCAATGGTTAATTTTATTAATAAACTTAACTTTTCATTGCTTTCATCATGTTTGTCCCCTAATCAATTTATTTAGTGGTAGGTAGTAGTGGTGGTGGTTTGTCAGTCACCCGTAGACCACGAACTCTTCAATTTCAACGTTTTATTTCATGAGTAACCATCGCTGTAACCGAAGGAAATATTAGGATTTTTTAGTAATTTTAACTTAATATTAAATAAAATTCTTGCTTAAATTTAATTTAATAATAAAGCTTATTTAAAATGCAGTTAGATGTTGTAAAGGATAAGTAGGTAGGTACGTCAAAATGCTATGAATGTCCTTTACCCCCACGATTTTCTTGAACTCTAATTCGAGTTGACAGTAAATTACGGTATAAGATGACTTTGCTACAAATTGGAGGTTAATATGTAAGGAAAATGGTAGGTAGGTACGAATTACAACTGCTTTCAACGTTGTTTACTGTTAGGAAACTTGAAAAATTTATTAAAACGTAAGTAGTCAATGTGGCAAAGAATAGCTGGATTCGGATATTCAAAGTGTATGTACAGGGTGAGTAGGGGGTCGTGATCCCAACTGAAAAACGTGTTAAGAAGTTAAGATGGTCTTTCTGAACAAGGTTTCCCATGGAACAAATATAAATATCGCGAAAAACAATATACTGATTTCATACCGACCGGTGCGGAAGTGTTCATATAGTTTCCAGTCTCGTCTCATAATTATGTGAGCACATTTGGAAAGGATGCATATGGAGAAATGTATAGGTACATGTTAATTCACTAGAACTTCTAGTCCTAAAATAAGTACCTACTTTTGTTCATATAATAGGTCCCATGGGAAACATTGTTCAGAAAGACCATCTTAACACATTTTTCAGAGTTGGGACCACGACCCCGTAATCAACCTGTATTTGTTTAAACATTTAGTAACAACAATCAATATTATTTTATATCTTCTTTTGCAATAAAGAAACAATATGTATTTAATACTATATAACATTTTAGCAACAATTATAAAGTGTTTGATCAGTAGGTACTCGCCGCTTTTTTGTGTTTAGTGTTTTTATTTATATAAATATGTACTACGAAAGCGTTTTTCTGCTAGAATCAAAAGCTGTATGCGCTATACTGATTTAACTTACTTGAATTATTAGAAGTAAACTTAATGACAAGAAACAACAAAAAAGTCACAAGTCCCTTACCACTTTGATCGTTCCATAATATTTGTGGACGAAATTATTTTTCGTGCAGGTAGTAAAAGATGATGAAGAAAAATCTTGTTTTTCACGCCCAGTTTGAACCCAAAGATATCGGTACATGTACATAAATAAATATTCACAGATCTCATCTCCTTCAAATATTCATTATAAATTGTAAACATGCATAGGTAGGTATCCATAGTTGTAAATATTACAGCAGTTAAAGTAACATTAATATCTAGTGGTTGACCAACTCTAGGCGTCAAAGTGAGCCATAAGTCATAATATATATTGAAAATGTTCAAGCTTGGGTGACGAAAGAAAATAATCCTAATTGTTAGGAATGTACACACGCTACGTCACCATCACCCTTGAGGAATGTCCGTGCGGGCGCGGGAGTGGACACAGCGCAGTTAAGTTTTCCGGAACCATCCGGTTCGTGGGAGCTTCAGCCAGATCTCGACCGGATTATTACGCTGCTCTTGTTATTGTTATGGTTTCGTATGACTAAGAACATTACTTTATGCTACTTAGACAGCTACTCCTAATTTATTCTTTCGATTCGTTCATCTTCAACTACGTGCAATAACTAACTGAAAAATAAGTAAGCAGTTCACAATAGGGTAATTGTCTGATTTGTCTGGTTATCGTCTTTTCGGTGGACATACCTAAAATTAATCATATACTAATTTTGGGTTAAAAAAATAACGGTATGAGTAGGTTCCGCAAACTACAACTCTTACTCGTAAAATCATAACATAGATTTATACTAAGCTGTTAACTTTTGACCACCTAGTCGAAAAACTTTTGTTTTTCCGGCTGACAATGACCCGGTCACGGTTTTCGATTTATTCGCAATTGAAAAATTACTCGCTTGATGGTGTACATCAATCCATCGAAAATTATTTCATTGAGCGACTTTATCGCCCACTCGCCGATTATGCAATTACTCTTCACGTTTTACGGCGTGATTGATACGAATGCGCTTTAGTTAATATATGCTACGTATGGAGGCTTATACCAAGACGCGCTAAAAAATAAAGGTTTCCCAATTTGTTCGATGAAAAACCCCGACAACACAGAGATAAGTCTGTCACGTTTATTAGAACAGAGAACAGTATCATTTAGCTCTTATAATTTTCGACATAGGTTGATTTAACTGTAATTTTTACATTTGCTTCTACGAAACTACGAGCACATAGCTAATTATAATTCAAAAGATAGTGTTAAAAATAGAGGTGTGGGATTTTTTTTCCTGCAATATAAGTATGTTTATTTTTCTTTCCTAAATCATTGTTTTTCACTACGAAAAAAATTGCTTTGAAATAATTATTCAATTAAAGCTTTCAAATTTTATCACACTCGATCTAGTAGCCAGACTTTATCACACTCAATCTAGTAGCTAGAATTATATCCCGCATTTATAAATTTAAATATATATAATATATATATACAGGAAGGTCCAAACCTTGACGTCAATTTTTTTTTTAGATTGCTCACGTCATGAGCTATCAGAATATACCCCATGTATGTTAGCCGATTTTTTATAGTTTTCGAGTTACGAATTTTTGATTTTTTTTTTGAAAAATTCTGGAATGAAGGAGTTTATTGAAAAAAAACTATTGGGTTTTTTAACTAGTTTCTTTTTGTAAAAGTATTACTACAAATAAAGCATTTACTGACAAAAAATTAGCGTCCTCACTTTGATACAAGTAGGTTAAAAAAATACCAAATTCAAAATTTTACGCTAAAAACGCATCAAAATAGCATTAATGTACGTAAATAAGAAATAAAACATATCCCAAGGAATTTTCGTATTCTAAAGACCGCCCTAGACCTTGAGCCTTCGTAAAAGCAAAAAAAAG